>JAIUZE010070950.1:0-44754 GCA_022085475.1 Heliosperma pusillum
TGTGAAAGCGGTGACATCAACGTGTGACTCATGCCAAAGTCGAGTTTCGATTTTGTTGCGCGCATTACGATGCGTCGGAAATAGTTAAATGACGTTCGGTTAAAACCGTAAACGTTATTCTTTAAATTCCGAATAAATTCAAAATAATTATATTAAATTATGATAAATCATAATAAATATAAATAAAAATAAATCAAAAATATAATTTTTTTAAATAAAATTTCTGTCTTCAAAATCGCAAGACGAGTCGGGAAAAGTCAACGAAAGTCAAAATCGACTAAAAAGTCGGAAAAAGTCAAAATGGCTTAAAAGTTCAGAAAAGTTTAAGACGACTTAAAATAAATAAAAAGTCAATGACGACTTTAAAAAGTCAAGGAAAAGTCAAAGACGGTTTAAAAGTCAAGAAAAGTCAAAGATGACCAAAAACGGTCTTTTCATGAAATCTCTCAAAAATTCCAAATACGAACGCGGAATTTCAAAATACGACTCGGAACAAAATTTCCTATATTAAAAACTTAAGTTCTACAGAAAAGTATCCATAAGCTATTGCTTAAGCAAATTGGTTACTTTTTCGGGGTTGTTACAAATGGGGTTTAATTTAATATCTAAATCCTCTATTAAGATAACACCAGTATACCTGGCCCTCATCCTCTATCACGCATACACGAAATTAATGTACCTGGTGTCTAATTTGATGTATCTCGAACAAATATTAATGTACCTAGTAATTAATTTTATGTATCTTTGTTAAGATACATAAAATTAGAGGTTAGGTACATCAAAAACTAGTGTAGATACATTGAATCGACAGGAAACCAACGAAGTGGATGAAATGAGGTAGTCGTCGCCGGCGACTTGCCATCTGCCATTTACCAATTCTACCAAAGATTTCCCGTTCGATTCCATCAGCCTAGCATCACATAATCTCATAAAAGGCCATAGCAACGGCTCAAGCGGACTCGAACCGCTGACATCCGCCACAGGGTAAACCACCGTCTCTCAGGCCCCCGACTGACTGATTCTACCATAGAGGCCCATCAGTTAACCTCCCCTCTGTTCTAATTAGCTAACGATCTTTCCCTGAAAGGACTGAGAATAGGTACATTTCTTTATTATTTTTAAGATTATCAAAAGTCTTAATCCGGTATTCTACCGATATGGAATTTCCTGGTGAGTAAGCAGCTCATTGATCGAATCTTATCTTCTATCTTATTCTCTCTTCTCTTGCTGCGGATCAGATCTTAGGATCAGTCCCTCCAGTTCCCCACCCCAGATGCCCCGCGGACCCGCGTGAGTGCAAGAATTACATCGAAAAAAAGAAAATATAGGTTTTATGAATGGTGATATCGCTAGACCTACTGATGAAAAAGGTGCTGAATTTATCGCTTCTAGATCAAAGAATTCTACTTTGTGTGGTTTGCTATTGCTATTTAATTCAATTGATATGATTGATTGATATTTCCATTCAACCAAGTCTAGCAAGTTAGAAAAGACTTTCTGAGATGTGGCTTGATCTGAAAGAAAGATAGAGTCTTATGAATGGCTTGAAGGAACCGCGATGGGAGCGACGGTCGGAGCGTCGGTGATGTTAGAGAAATAAAGGAGAATAATGGGGATGATAAAGAGAAAGCACTGACGTCGATGACAGAGAGAGCTCAATGTAGCTTGTGGTTTTCCATCAATATAGCACCGTTGACGGAGTGTGCTTAAAGTAGCCTGGATGTTGGCAACGTCTAGATGCGGCGGCGTAAGGGTATGGGCTTGTGGGGATGTCTGATAATGGTGGTATTGGTGAATCATGAGTGAAATGTTATTATGGTCATCATCAGGGAGAAAAAATGGTACATTGGGTTTTGTAAATGAGGCATTACACGCGTGAGTCGATTTGGTCTTTTATTTATGCACAACTAGTTCGTTTCCACTTTTTCCACCGAGTTGTCGTTTGCACCGGATCCTAAATCTATATATATATATATATATGACTATGTTTGGTAAAACAATTTAGTTACCTCATTTAACAAAAATATATTATTTGATCGATTTTTTTTCATGAAATACACATGAATCAAGTGATAAAACGCCAACGGCGCTTAGAAATGATTAGACTTGACAAAATAAATTCGAACCCAAAAAATCGATCGAAAGTAGCTTCTATAGTACCCTAAATCCGACTCAATCTGAATCGAACCGAAGTTGAACTGAATATAATACTAACCGAATAATACCCAAACCTATATATATCCAAACTTATAATACCTGATAGATAGACCTGGATTACAAATAGTTACTTTCGTATAAAAACTCAAAATTTTGGTGATTTTTCATCAATTATAAATTAGTACATTCAAATTGAAAGCTATAACGTACATTTAATCTATTATTTTTAGCTTTAACTAAAATATATTATAACCTAAAACCCAATCGAACTGATATAGACCCGAACCGAACTGATATTGTTGGAGCTAGTGTCCTCCACAGTTAGTGTGATAACATGAATAAATCTATTACAGGTTCACAGGGTATACTTTGTATTCTTATCAGTTGATTAACGTTTATCGATAACGGTTGGCTTGCTAGAAGTTTGACGTTATTGTCATTTTAATGGCGGTAATCAACTGATCCCTAAAAGTCACACCTAAAGGATGTGTTTGAGAGATATGATTATATGAAAAATATGATCATATTGATGCCTTATATGACTAAAAGGTTAGTCGATGTATATGACTAAAAGGTTAGTCAATGTAATGATGATACGATTATTTAATACGATTAAATAATACTGGCTGAGACGAATTAAATGTTAATTCGTAATTGAATATAAAATGTTATATCTAATTAATGTATATAATGTAATAATTTAATACGATTAAATAATGTTAGCTTAAACGAATTAAATGTTAATTCGTAATTAAATATAAACTGTTATATTTAATTAGCAAATTATAAATATACGATGTTTATAATTGACGTATACATTATAATATTACATACACATATTATACATTAAATAAATAAAAGAAGGAAGAATCCTATCTTGACTCCAATTCCTAATACAAGTAGAAGAAAAAGAGGGAAAACTTCTCCCTCTACCAGACTTCTATTTGGACGTGTAAAAAGAGAGAGGATGAGAGGTCTATATAAACTCTTCTTCTCTACCTAATTCATCATTCAATTCTTGACACAAAAATCATCAGTAATTTTTGTATTCTTTCTAACACAAGAAATGGCATATCTCAGAGCATCTTGGGTGCAACAATTAGGAGAATATCGATTTCGATATTTGTTCTTAGGCCATATTGCTAGGACCAAAAGGTTGATTCTAATCTTTATGATCTTCGTTAATGACTCGTATTTCATATATTATAATTTCGTTATAATCCTTAAATTTCATGTATGAAATATACCGATATTTCCCACAAGTGGTATCAGAGCAGAGGCTACGAAATTATTTTATATGATTTTTCATGAATGAAATATTGAATTAAATTTTTCAGGAAATTTTTTTAAATTAAATTTCGGCTGGTTTTTTTTTTCGGTTAAAAAAAAAATCGGATTTTTTTTTTCTCGGATTTTTGTTTTTTTTTTAAGTTGGCCGTTTTTTATTTATGCATTATATTGATAATGTATAATTGTTGTTGTGAAAAAGTTCACAATTTTTGGATACCCAATTATTTTAAAAAGGTTTAAAATAATGTTACATTAATTCATATTATACGATAATATGAATTGGATTATGCTTGATTGGACTTATTGTGAGTAATTAAGGAATTGTCACATAATTTTGATCATTTTAAATAGGTGGTTTGGATAAATTACTTTACATAATTAAGAAATTATGTCTTGAATGATTAATTTATTGTTGATGCATTTTATTTTGTTGAATGATTTATTTACGTATTTTGCAATTGGTTGTAATTTGTATTACCTAGTGTGGCCTTAGTTGATTATGTTTTCGTAATGATGGAAACATGATCTTGATGTAATTTTGAGATCTCGAATCTCCTTTTATTTTCTTTGAAGTTATGTTTTTTTTTAAATTAGAATGTAAGTAGGTTTATATTTGTAATTTATTAAATGTAATTTGAGAAGACTAAAGATGGAGATCGGATTGCTCACTCCCGCTACATGGACCAAGATGGAACATCAAGACAAGTTTGTCGGGTCCAATCATGGATGGATTCCAAAGTTGTATTTTTGTTCATTTTGGTAGATAGGCCATACTAGGACTTTGTAATTTTACGTATTTTTGTTCTTGTTGCTTTTCATCACATGATAGTTAGTGCATCACATTCCGCCTAAACCAAACCACCTGCTACTACTAAAATTGCATGAAAATTAATTCATATAGTTTGGATGTTAGTTATCATGGACATAAAGATGTCACTCGAATTTTAAGCCATCATCTTAGTTTATTCATTCTCACATGCTAGATATTCGTTCACTTAAATTGAATTAAAATAAAGTTGATGGGATCTTCCTCTAAAACCTAAAATTGAGACTAGTCTTTATAGGCCAAACTAGTATGAATCCCTTCTTCGTCGGTAGGCATATAGGACATTACTCTCCATATGACCCCTTCTACGTTGGGTAAGTAGTATGTGTTGACTTTTTACCTCAACATCATAATCCGAAGCGTTTCTCGTGATTATGATGGACTAAAGATAAAATGTTATCGACCAAGAATTCTAAAGGTACAATTAGCCAAAAGGTTTGCTTATCAATTTACAGATAATTGAGACTTGGGATCATTTATATAATTCTTGAGGGAGGTCAATTGTATAAATGCTTGAGTCTTCGCATTAAACAAATTTTGCACTAGACTTAATTCATATCGATGAGTGTGCTTATTATTATGTTTTTCTTCTTTTTCGCAGTGTAGAATTCGTTTTATATTGATAATACTGCTATAACAAATGGCTGGCCATAATGATGTCCCTATGCCAAGTGCCACACTCGCACGTGATTCCTGGCTTAAAACTTTCATGGACCACATGAATCAGTCCACGCGACTGAAGAATGACGGGTCCAACTTTGCGGACTGGGAGGCGGCATTATGGAATGCAGCCATTGCTGACGGCAAGCTCCAGTACTTGACTGAGTCAATACCGCCAAACCCAGGCCTCAATGCGAGAGCTAACGAGTCACATGCTTATAATGACTTCGTTATGGAAGCGGGTGCGATAAAGAACGTACTTATTTTTGCAATGGAACCCAATTTGAAAAGACGCTTCATTGCCCAAGGTGCAAATAAGATTTTCACCACGCTCACTAACGAGTTCTCAAAAGCACCAAGAATCGTTACTTATGAGCATACCTGTCGCTTCTTTGAGGCGAAACTCCAGAAGGGCCAACCGATTAGCCCACACATTCTTGATATGATTGAGAATGTCGAGAAACTGGTGGCATTTGATTGCAAAATCAGTGAGAGCATAGTCATTGACCGTGTGCTTCATTCACTTCATGATGGTTTTGCCCTTTTCAGGGCAAATTACTACATGAATGACATGAAGAAAAGTCTTCATGAGCTACACTCACTTCTCGTACAGACCGAGAAGGATCTGAAATTGAGTGGGAGCATGAAGCAAGATGTTCTCATGATTTCCAACAAAAACAAAGGTAAGGGCAAGGCTCATGGCGACCTAAATGTAGGGAAGCCAAAGTTTAAGAAGTCAGGAAAGGGTAAGAGTGAGCCTGGTGAGACTACTAGCTCACAAGGCAAGGCAAAGAGCAAGGACAGTGACAATGAATGCCACCATTGCCACAAGACTGGGCATTGGAGGAGGAACTGTCTAGTGTACCGTGAGGACATAAAAGCAGGCCGCGTCACTCATGTTGGTATGTCATCTTATATTCATATGATTGAGATTAACCATGCAAGTTTCGGAACTTGGGTACTTGATACTGGTTGTGGTTCTCATCTGTGTAATCATTTGCAGGGCCTAAAAAACATCACACCTCTCGCAAAGGGTGGTGTAGACCTGCGAGTCGGGAATGAAGCAAAAGTTGTTGCAGTCTCAATGGGAACATACGTAATCCAACTTCCGAGTGGATTTGAGTTGTATTTATATAACTGTTACTATGTACCCAGTTTATCTAAGAACATTATATCTGTTTCCGTACTTGATAAAGACGGTTTTTCATTTTCAATAAAAGACAATAGCTGTATTTTCTCTTTGAATGAAATGATTTATGGCAAAGCAGTTTCCATGAATGACATTTATATCTTAGATCAAACAACATAAATATTACACGTGAATAATAAGAAAGTAAAGGTTGGTGACAAAGATCAAACTTATCTATGGCACTGTCGTATGGGACACATAAATGAAAAACGTGTAAAGAAGCTCATTGAGAATGGGACTATCTCCCCATTTGATTACGAATCATTTGGCACGTGTATGTGAATCATGTCTCATCGGCAAAATGACTCGAATTTCCTTCAAAGGTGTTGGAATGCGTGCTAATGACCTATTAGGACTTATACATACTGATGTATGTGGACCTATGTCAATCAACGCAAGAGACGGCTATAGATATTTTATCACTTTCACGAATGATTTGAGTAGATACGGATATGTCTACTTAATGAAGCATAAAAGTGAGTCCTTTGAAAAGTTCAAGGAATTCCAGAATAAGGTTGAGAACCAACTGGGAAGAAAGGTTAAAGCACTTCGATCAGATCGTGGTGGCGAATATCTTTCAAATGAGTTTGATCAACACCTTAAAGACTGTGGCATAGTATTACAGTTAACTCCACCTGGAAAACCTCAATTAAATGGTGTGTCCGAACGGAGAAATCGAACATTACTTGATATGGTTCGATCCATGATGAGTCACACGGTAGTACCTAATTCATTATGGGGTTTTGCTCTTTTGTCAGCTGCTCTTATACTTAACCGAAGTCCGTCTAAAGCTGTAGACAAGACTCCATATGAGATATGGAAGGGAACAGTCCCTAACTTGTCCTTTATTCGGGTTTGGGGCTGCGAGGCTTATGTCAAGTGGAGACACGAGGATAAGCTCGGCCCGCGATCGGTCAAGACATACTTTATTGGTTATCCAAAAGGAATGTTTGGTCATTACTTCTATTCGCCTACCGAACATCGAGTTTTTGTTGCGGCTAGTGCGAAGTTCTTAGAGAAAGAGTTTCTCGAGAACAAGTCAAGTAATAGAACCTTCGATCTGTCGGAGATTTAAGAACCAACAACCGAGCAACCGATGGAGGAAGATGTTCCTTCAACTTCTGCTACGGTTAATATTCCTCAGGAACCTAGGAGGTCGGGTAGAGTCTTCATTCCTCCAGACAGATACATTGGTATGGTCGAGGAGAATGATAGAGATGACATTTTACTCCTAAAGAGTAACGAACCCGCTACCTATAAAGGTGCCATGACCTGTTCTGACTCTAAGCTATGGCTTGAAGCCATGCACTCCGAGATGGACTCCATGTATTAGAATGACGTATGGGATCTTGTTGATTTGCCTGATAAGGTACGACCTCTTCAGTGCAAATGGCTTTATAAGATAAAGCATTCTGTAGAAGGACAACCAGACACCTATAAGGCACGACTAGTGGCAAAACGTTTCACTCAAGTGCACGAATTGCATTATGATGAAATTTTTGCACCTGTAGTTATGCTGCGTTCCATTCGGATAATCTTAGCGATTGCCGCTTTTAATGACTATTAAATTTGGCAGATGGATGTGAAAACCGCCTTCTTAAACGGTTATTTGTAGGAGGAATTGTAAATGGTACAACCCGAAGGTTTCATAGATCCTAAAATTCCTAAGAAAGTGTGCAGGCTTAAGCGTTCCATTTATGGACTTAAGCAAACTTCTCGGAGTTGGAATCATCGTTTCGACCAGGTAATAAAAGAGAATGATTTCACTCGATCGGTCGAGGAACCATGCTTATATGTCAAGTCGAGTGGGAGTAAGATTGTCTTCAAGATATTGTATGTCGATGACATACTCTTGATTGGGAATGACATTCCTCTCTTATCTTCGGTAAAAGTATGGTTAAAGAACCATTTCCAGATGAAAGATCTGGGTGATGCACAACGCATATTGGGGATCCGTATCTATAGAGATAGATCACGACGGATGTTATCACTCAGTCAAGAGTCTTATATAGATAAGATTCTTGAAAGGTTCAGCATGACCAACTCCAAGAAGGGGTACCTTCCAATGATTTCTGGGATGCATTTGAGTAAAGCTCAGGCACCCAAGACATCGGAAGAGGTCGAGCGCATGAGTCGTGTTCCTTATGCATCAGTTATAGGATCGATCATGTATGCCATGATATGCACACGTCCGGACGTGGCATATGCATTGACTATGACGAGTCGGTACCAAGGCAATCCAGGTGAAACACACTGGATGGCTGTCAAAAAAATCCTTAAGTACTTACGAAGGACTAAGGATTGGGTATTGACTTATGTAGGAGATACTGAGCTATGCGCAATCGGTTACGCAGATGCTAGCTTCCAAACAGATCGAGATGACTCGAAATCTCAGTCTGGATTCGTCTTTACTCTTAATGGCGCTGCGGTCAGTTGGAAAAGCTCCAAACAGAGTGTTATAGCAGATTCTACAACTGAGTCCGAGTACTATGCCGCTTTAGAAGCTGCAAAGGAAACTATATGGATGCGTAAGTTCTTACAAGGACTAACCGTAGTTCCTAGTTCGAATGACCCTATCACCATCTATTGTGATAATAGAGGTGCCATCTTCCAGGCTAAGGATCCTAAGTCCAGCAACAAGTCTAGACATGTACTTCGGAAGGCTCACATGATCCGAGATTACGTGGAGCAAAAGGAGATAGTGATTGACAAGATTGCTTCGGATGACAACATCGCGGACCCTCTCACTAAACCGTTAAAATATGATAAGCATGAAGGGCACGTTATTTACATGGGAATTAAACGTGTTCCTGAGTTGTAGTAGCTGTTTTATGTGGATTAGATAAATGTATCTTTTTCATTCACTATTTATAACATCATCGTATTGTTTCATATTTTGTTTTTCATGTGGATTGTACGACAACATTGAACGCCACAAAGTGAACTGAATTACATTATAATTGTTTTGGTCCGTAATCGCCTACATGAGCTGATAACTCTGGCAATTATACTGTGAAGTTGATTGATGGTGGATTCAACGAGCCATAAATCAAACGGTTGACTGATTGATCACAGATACGAGTTATAAAGATACCTCGTAGGACATCGTGACAACGTTATGGAGTCCTAAATGTTTCAGAACATTCGGTGCCAGGTCGTGGATAGGACGTCCATAGTGTTCCTAAGAGTCGATTCTTTTGAATAACGACTGTCTCTTGAGATTAAGGCAGTTTTTGGGTGACTTTGGTTTCTTTCTCATGGTCGACCGTAACAGGAGGCTAAGTAGATTTTTACTGGGTCATTTCATACTGTGCTTGTATCTGCAGGATTCGAGTTGAGGAAAATATCCAACCTTTATCAGGTTTTGTTATTTCTCAGGGCCACTCGAAGAGTTGTAACTGAAATGCATGGCCATGCTCGAATAATGATTCGTTTATCAGTTAAGTTACTCTCTAGTCGGGAAAACCACTCTTGATACTGATCGCTTGTAAAATGCGACCTTTGTAAATATGGACTTTGCAAATTGTTTTACATTGAGTGGGAGAAATTTATGGATATGAGAATCGGGTTATCGCACATACACTTGTAAGGACAAGTGGGAGATTGTTGGAGCTAGTGTCCTCCACAGTTAGTGTGATAACATGAATAAATATCTTACAGGTTCACAGGGTATACTTTGTATTCTTATCAGTTGATTAACGTTTATCGATAACGGTTGGCTTGCTAGGAGTTTGACGTTATTGTCATTTTAATGGCGGTGATCAACTGGTCCCTAAAAGTCACACCTAAAGGATGTGTTTGAGAGATATGATTATATGAAAAATATGATCATATTGATGCCTTATATGACTAAAAGGTTAGTCGATGTATATGACTAAAAGGTTAGTCAATGTAATAATGATACGATTATTTAATACGATTAAATAATACTGGCTGAGACGAATTAAATGTTAATTCGTAATTGAATATAAAATGTTATATCTAATTAATGTATATAATGTAATTATTTAATACGATTAAATAATGTTAGCTTAAACGAATTAAATGTTAATTCGTAATTAAATATAAACTGTTATATTTAATTAGCAAATTATAAATATACGATGTTTATAATTGACGTATATATTATAATATTACATAAACATATTATACATTAAATAAATAAAAGAAGGAAGAATCCTATCTTGACTCCAATTCCTAATACAAGTAGAAGAAAAAGAGGAAAGACTTCTCCTTCTACTAGACTTCTATTTGGACGTGTAAAAGGAGAGAGGAGGAGAGGTCTATATAAACTCTTCTTCTCTACATAATTCATCATTCAATTCTTGACACAAAAATAATCAGTAATTTTTGTATTCTTTCTAGCACAAGAAATGACATATCTCAGAGCATCTTGGGTGCAACAATTAGGAGAATATCGATTTTGATATTTGTTCTTAGGCCATATTGCTAGGACCAAAAGGTTGATTCTAATCTTTATGCTCTTCGTTTATGACTCGTATTTCATATATTATAATTTCGTTATAATCCTTAAATTTCATGTATGAAATATACCGATATTTCCCACAGATATAAACCCGACCCAAACCGCACCCGACTCGAAATAGCACAAATCAATTAAAAATCGTAACCGAATGAATCCGATTTAAATCGAACTGATTTACCTTAATACGAAATTGAACTGAATGACCTGTATGTCGGGTCTAGAAAGGATGTGTCAAATCTACAACAGTTCTAACTGAAGCTAAAGAATAATTTTCTCTTGTAAAACTAAGAATGTCAAACCCTTAAAAGATAATTCGACTCGTCCACTTATCACTATCTTCATGCAGCTTTTGTGCGATCAACATTTGATTTATTGTTAGAGATAAATTATGTACTAATGGGACCAAAGCTCTTGCTAGTATCGATATTTTAGTTAGCTTATTACATTTTTACAAGTGTTTTGAAAGTACTTTCTCTGTTATTCTTTATATATTGTCTATAATGTTGTATTAAACGATTTACAAAGCTTAGCTTCTATTTTTTTGGACTTAAAGTCACCCCCTTTAAGTTCAGTTCATCTCCTTTAAATTTAGTTTAGAAAAGTTCAACTCCTATAAGTTCAGTTCAGTTCAGATCCTATAAGTTCATAAAATTTCAGCTCCTATAAGTTTAGTTCAGAATAGTTCAGCAAAATTAAGTTTAGTTCATAAAATTTTACTTAACTTATATTTAACTATTTATGTTATACTTGTTAACAACTTATTAATTAAAATTAACATGGTTTATAAAATAAGACGATTTACTTATATATATAAAATAACTTATTCATTTACTGCTAATATATTAGTTGTATTTTCATAATATTAGGGTTGTCTCACATTGTGAGACCGTTTCACTTTTTTTTTGTATTGTTAAATTAATTAGTTATGTACCATTTATTAATTTATGTATTCAAGTTAAATTCATGATCATTTTATAGTAATGAAACTGAAGACTCATATTAATCATCCTAGAATATAATAAATAACACTAATATTTGGGTTAGACGTACAACTATATTTATTCGGACAAATATTTGGCAAGGAAGATGGAGATGAAGAAGAAAGAGATGAAGAAAAGGATAAAATGAAAATAGATGTAAGTTAGTAACATAATGTATATAAAGAGAAATTGTAATATCTTAGTTTGTATTTTACACAATATATATGTTTTTGTCAATAATATCTATAAAAGGTGAAGATAATAATATTAATAACGTTAAATTAAATTAATTTAAGTTAGCTTCAGCTCCTATAAGTTAAATTCAGAAAAGTTCAGCTCCTATAAGTTCAGTTCAGAAAAGTTCAGCACCTATAAATTTAGCTCAGAAAAGTTCATCTCTTATAAGTTCAGTTCAGTGCAGATCCTATAAGTTCAGAAAATTTAAGATCATGTAAGTTCAGTTTAGAAAATTTCAGCTCTTATAAATTCAGTTAAGAATAACTCAACAAAATTAAGTTCAAAAGAACGGGACCTTAATTTTTCTAAGTCGTTTTGAATTCCATATGCACTCTATTTCTTAGTTCAATTGTAGATTAATTATGACTCTTTAATGTCATGGAATTCCATTCAAACCATTCATAATTCATAAATTGTATGGAAACAAGCATTTTACTCTTTTCAAACCTTGGGCTTTGTTATTCATCTCCCCCTCATCATGTGTGGAAGCTCCGTAAGTGACTCTATGGTCTCGAGCAACATTCATTTTATCCCAGAGCATTACTAGTAGCATGTGTGGTTCGCCTTTGGTTACTTCCATTCACATAATGTCACGGCCTATTTGCTTCTATATGTCGACGACAATATTATCACGACCTCTAGCCCAATGCTCCTACAGACCATCATTACCCGTTTATCTCACCAATTGATATGAGGGATCTCGGTACTCTTCATCATTTCTTGGGTATTTTCGTTAATTAAACAAGTCAAGGCTTGTTTTTATCTCATCAGCAATATGCCCAAGACAGTATTAATCGAGCCAGGATGGGCTCGCGTAAACCATGTGGTACACTGGTTGAACCTGGTTTTAAACTAAGTGTGCAGATGCCGACCCGAAGGTTGAGGATCCTGCTCTATATCGTAGTCTCACCGGTACTCTTCAATACTTTCCAATTACTCGTCCCGACATTGCCAAGAAGGTCTGCCTTTTTATGCACGACCCTCGTGCCTCGATCATACTTCTAATTTTTGAAGCGTATCATTCGCTATGTTCAAGGCTTTTTTTATCACGGCCAATCCTTCCGCCTGTCTCAATCATTTTCTCTCACTGCCTATTTCGATGCACATTGGGTCAGCTGCCCTGAATCTCGTTGCTCCGCCTTTGGATATTGTGTATTCTTGGGTGACAATTTAGTATTCTGGTCGTCTGACAGACAAGCGTCGATATCTCAGTCTAGTGCCGAGGTCGAATACCTGAGTGTCGCAAACGCTATCGCAGAAACGAGTTGGCTTCCCAATTTAGTACTCCAGCTTCACATCCTATTACAGCATAACAGTACACTCGTCTTTTGTGATAAATTTTGCGCCGCCATATATCTATCCAGCAACCCGGTACAACATCAGCGAACGAAACATGTTGAGCTCGATATTCATTTGTTCGTGATAAAGTGAAACTTGGTGAAGTTTGTGTACTACATGTGCCTTCCGACTATCAGTATGTCGATATTTTCACCATAGAACTTCGTCGTCATCGTCTCTTCACTCGTTTTCGTGCCAATTTGAGCGTCCGGTCTCCTACCGCTCCTAATGTAGGGGAGTGTTACATAAATATCTTAGATATTTGTTAGTGAACTATTGTAAAATATTATGTTCATATTAGCTCCTTAAGTTAGGCTAACAATCTCCCTATCTATAGCAATGTATATTGACTAGTTAGTTTATACTTGCCTATATGTACAGTATATACTGATATGAAATCATAATTCAAATTCAGGGATTATCACATTTAGGGAGTAACATTTAAGTCTCTCATTTCTTACCTTTTTTTCCACATAAATTAAAAAACTGAATTTGTATCACAGAAAACACACAACTCCACGATTAATTGGATTTGGACTGGATAAAAAATTCCAAAAAAGAAAAGAGAGGAGAAAATATGACTTAAATGAATAAGGAAAGAGGGAGGAAAAGAGAAAATTGGAAAATGTTCAGTTTTATAGGTATAGAAGGTAATGTCCAAACTCAAAAATAGGACAATTGTTATGAATAAGAGAGAAATATAAGAGAGAGTAAAGACAAAAGTGTATCTACTTTATTCATAGGCATGGGGTATATATAATAGAGAGATGCATTGTATTTAGGTAGCAGAATATCTCCTAGAGATATGATACAATATGGACTAGAGATATGATACTATATGGACATCCATATAATATCTATTAGATATTTCATAACACTCCCCCTTGCATGTCCATCACTGGAGAAAATGCCTCGTTAAAACTTTACTAGGAAAACCCTATGGGAGAAAAATCTAATAAAGAAAAAGAGTACAATGATCTCCATAATACGCACTAAGTGTTGCCTCGTTAAAAACCTTGCCTGAAAAACTCGGTGGGACAAAACCATGGCTAAGGGAAAAAGAGTGCAACGCGTATTTACTCCCCCTATTCTATGCGTCGTTTGACATCCTTGAGACGACGTAATCCCAACTGATTGATTAGCTTCTCAAATGTTTTGCTTGAAAGCGCTTTTGTGAACGCATCTGCGATATTTTCACTAGAGCGGATTTTTTGAACACTAACGACACCATCCTTTTGAAGATCATGAGTGAAAAAGAATTTCGGCAAAATGTGCTTCGTTCTATCGCCTTTGATGAATCCCGACTTGAGCTGAGCAATGCACGCAGTATTATCTTCATGTAAAATAGTTGGTGAATTCTTTTTGGGTAAACCACATGATCCTTCAATGTGATGAATAATTGATCTCAACCATACACATTCTCGACTAGCTTCGTGAATTACCAATAACTCTGCATGGTTGGAAGAAGTGGCGGTTATAGTTTGCTTCACAGAGCGCCATGAGATGGAAGTATTAGCACATGTAAACACATATCAAGTTTGCGAGCGACCAGTATGTGGATCAGACAAATAACATGCATCTGCAAAACAAACTAACTTTGTTTTGCATTTACTAGAATAGTATAAACCCATATCAGACGTACCTCGAAGATAGCGAAGATAGCGACCAGTATGTGATTTTTTAAACTTTCCACCTCTACCACCTCGATAATTTCCTCGTCCACGTCCAGGGCCACAACTTCTGGCATGACCCGAATATTTGTTTTTATTATCATACTTTGTCGCATTCACTTCAGGGATCAGCCACTAGTAAACAAGAGATTAGTTCAGAGTATTTCTTAAAACCCCATTGACGATATTGCTGCGACAGGAGCAATTGTGAATCATGAAAGGTTTGATATGTTTTTTCTAACATATCTACGTGAGATACTTTTTCTCCACATAAAGTTAACTGTGAAGTAATTCTGAACATAGCTGAATTATAATCACAGATAGATTTAAAATCCTGTAATCTCAGGTGTATCCAGTCATATCTAGCTTTAGGAAGAATTACTGTTTTGAGATGGTCATACCTTTCTTTCAGATTTTGCCATAAGATAAAAGGATCTAATACAGTTAAATATTTGATCGGTTGAGTCGCGGTCCCGATACAAAAATAATTACCCACACTTAGGCTAACAACATACGGAATGTAATTAGGGAAGTAGGGTGTCAATCCTCAGGGAGTACGTGTTAACTATGAATTGCTATGGAGTGATTTTTCATTTAAGTTCGAGTCATTTGAGGTGGTTGTCTAGACTATTAACATGAAATAAAATGACAAGTATGTAAATGACGATATTTAAATGACAAGTATGCAAATTGCAATAAAATAAATCTAATCTAATTGACGATAATTAAAATGACAAGTATTGAAAGACTACCTAACTAAACTAATAAAATGACAATAAAGTAAACTATCTAAGAACGATAATAAAATGACGGTAAAGTAAACTAACTAAACAACAATAAAATAAACTATCTAAAACGGTAAAATAAACTATCTAATCAAATTGATATAGTGAAAGAGAAATTCATGTAAAACGATTTAAAAGCTTTATTGATACCAACATTAGAATTACTATGATTGTCTAAGCCTTGTAGCGGTATATTCCTCTCGGATTCGTACCGACTTTTTAATGAGTCCTAACGTCCTCTCAGGCTGGTTAGGTCACTAAACCCCTATTGGTAGTCCTAATTCCCATCCCAACTCTCGTTTCTAAGACGAAAATTGACTAATACAAACAATTGTTCATGGCCACTAAACAAAGTTATAGAATTTGACATGACCAAAGGAAGAGACAAACTAGGTGGTTCTATTGGTATCGACTCTTCTTTTAATTCATTTTAACTAGCAAATCATTTCAATATTACAATTCTATTTATTGTATTTACACGATGATAATCTTACAATGTTATATCTAATTTATGTGATTAAGTAAATTAATAGGAAAAAGATGAACAATATTAAACTATGAAATAAAAGTACTACAATGATTACGGTGATTATATTAATAATGATTATAATAATAAACTTCATGATTATATGATTAGACAGAATACAATATGACATGTTAAACGATATTTTAGTTTCAACTAGATTAGTTTTAGGTGGGTTTCCTAACAGCAACAATATGAAGACAAGACTAATTAGGTTATAGTTCATGATGATGAAAATTGCATAAGTAAAGGATAGAGAATTACCGAGATCGGAATGCAAATTATGTTAGAACGAAAATAAAGAACAAATATCCAACCCAATGTAATGACAAATGCTTATTGAAACACTAGAGAAGTACTAGGAAATTGCTGTAAAAACTAGTCTAGAATTGCATAAATTAGAAACTATGAACTAAAACTTGCAAGAAAGAAATATATAATGTGTATGCTAATTGTGTTGTGTTTTTGATTCATGTTTATTTGTGTGCTAATCCTTGGATTTTATAGGGCTGCATGGCTGCTACATTTCGTCCAAATTCATACCCTAGACAAAGCCTTAAAACACTCCATTAATTAAAGCTTGGTAGAAGAAGAGCCAAGAGACGTCCATCAGCAAACATACCCGATCGGGTATGTGGTAATCCGATCGGGTATGTAACCCATATGGATTTTTCCGTCTCTTCCAATTTCGTCTTTGGGCACGGAATCCTATGTCTTGGTCTTGGTCAATATAGCACGTAATTGGGCTTGGGCTAGTCCTCCTTTGACTTGGGTTGATGTTTTCCTTTGAGAAACAAAGTCAAGGTCCAAGATAAGTCCACTCGAGGAAGAACGTAGTCAAATTGTGAAATGGCTATCATCGGTTCCTCGAAAACTCGTATTCTAGTGTCATTGCTCCATAATGTAAGAAAATATAGCAAAACCACTTCATTTCCTATAAAACGAGACAAAGTACGCAAAACAACTAGAATAGCAATATTAGCTCGTTAATCACTTAACAAAGTGCATAAATCATGTAGAAATCGAGCTAAACCGGGGGATAAATTAGTACAAAATATCACTTATCAAACTCCCCCAAGCTAAACCCTTGCTTGTCCTCAAGCAAACATAACAATCATAACCAGGACAAGGGTAGCAAACAGTGATCAATCTATCATACAAATCCCAAAAAATAAGCTCTTTACAAGTAGATGTATCATAAACCCGAAACAACAAGGGCGAAGGGAAGTGCGAATCATGGTTGAGATTTACATAACGGCGCAGCATAGAAAGTATTCTTTGGACTTTTTTGGCTCTTGCATGATCTTTTGACAATGGACTCTCACGGTACACTCTTCACTCAAATTTTTGTAAAATAGGAAATATTAGTTCAAATTTGAAGTGACACTCTCATATCTACAACTTATAAGAATGTGCTCGTAGTCTAGTATGGTAGACAATCCAAAATCACTAAGTAATACTAATCATGATCAAAATGTAATGCAAGAAGCCAAGAGAAATAAAGAAGAGGCTTGGGAAATTTGGGTAAGAAAGTGGACAAACGATTTTGGTTATGTGGAGCTTAAGTCGAGCTAGTAATAACCAAATGTGTAGTGGATACTCAATCCAAATCATACCAATTCCCATAAACAATAGTCAAAGCCAAAAGCCGCATATTGGCTTATGACAAATCAAGTTACGACTTCCCATAATTTTTCTTTCTTTTCTTTTCATGGAAGCGTTTTTCCTCTTTTTTTTTCTTTTCTTCTTTTCTCTTTTCTTTTGAGCTTTCAATTTTTCTTTCATTTTTTCATTTCTTTTCAAAGCTTTTTTTTTTCCTTTGAGAAACACGGGAATCAGCAATCCCGAGACAATAAGTTCACACCAATTGGTGGCATTATCAGAACATCGCAAAAGCACATAACACCCCTACACATATAGTCGGTTACTTGCTCAAATAGGGTAGGCAATAATATAATGTAGCTAGAAAGAAGGGTGTTTTTGCGAAATGTGAACAAGATTGAATGGCTTCAAAGTGTAGATCATGACAGTAATACTTATAGAAAACGGAATAAAAACCATACTTATGCGTTTTGATGTGACACAGACTATAAGGAGAAACTACTCACTCCTAAACTGGGATCGGGTTCAGATGTACCGACCACTGGAGGCTCTACCTTACAATATGAGTAGCTTGCCAAAGTCAAGATCAAGCTTAATTAAGTCCAAATGCAATTTTCTACCTACTGTGTACAAGACATCCCTCTGAATGCACAATTCCTCATAACATAATGAAACATCAGCTTATAAAAACTATAAATTGAGAAATGTAAGATGGAAATGATCTTTTCTTTTTTTCTTTTTGTTTTTTCTCGAAAAGATAAACTAATAAAATTAGAAAATAAGCTAAAACTAGTCTAAATGCAATCCTAAATGCAGTAAGTTCTAAATGAAAATCCTCCCCCAAGCTAAAACTTCACATTGTCCTCAATGTGCATGCAATTATAACAGAAACAAACCGAGAAACGGTTGGTAGCAAATAGAACAAGATGAAATTCTAATGGGAAAAGGGCAAAGAAGAAAACGAAAAAAATGCTAAAAATAAAAGAAATAAATAAAAGCTTAAAAATGTCTAGCCTCCCCCAAGCTAGTATAAACAAGGGGAGCTCATCATCTCATCTCAAAGGCCACCAGCTACGGCCTCTCCTCTCTGAAGGAGGCGGCTCGGATGCGGATCCAGAAGCATCTGTATAGTAGGTATCATCTGCAGAATAATAACTACCACTAGAAGCATTGATCCCGGTAGGGTTGCTGGCTTCTAAGGACTGGTACTCTTCTACTTAGTGATTACTAAAATCACCTATATACCCTCCAAAACTCTCAACGCCATAGTCGGTACTACAGTAATCAGGTCCAGTTTGTTGCACACCTGCATCATAAGTAGTACCATACCCCCCTTCGGGCCAAGTATAGAAAGACGGGTGGGGGCCCTCAGGTCTAATCACACCTTGCCTAGCAAAGTGATCATAAATGGGGTGCAAAGCAAGCTGCTGGTCGGACTGAATTCTATTAATGGACAAGGTCAAGGCTTCAAACATAGCAGTCACGTCGCCCGTAGCATGGTTCGACTGAGAGGATGATCCTACCTCAGGGCGGTGGGATCTAATCTGAACAGGGGGGGTAATTGGGGGTAATATCCCCAACAGGAAGAAAGTAAGTGGGACGGGGTAAGATAGCCTCACCCTCCTGAAGTTGAGGACGCTGCCTAAGTAATGGAATCTGGTTTACCTCAGCGATCAACTTGACCGAATCACGGCCAGCTATCCTCCAAATCATATGGGGGTGAGAGACACGAAACCAATTAAGCTGAACAAAATAATCATAATTCAACTCATTTCCCATCTCGGTGGGAGGTGTAGTCAATGCCTGGAGGTCAGTGGTGGCTTGGTTAAAACCACAAACTCGCATAGCAAGGTGAGTGATAAGACCTCCATAAACAATGCTAGTGTTCTTAGGATTAGTAGCTTTAGTCAACTGAACAGCAAAATAGTACGGAATACTAATCGACCATGGTTCTTCACCATTCACATTCAAGAACCCTCATAAAATTTCTAACTCTACCCTTCTCACCAAATGAGGTTCAGCTCGGCCCAAAAAAGTCCATCCCATAAATCTTCGCCAGATTCTAATGGCGGGATGATGGATATGTTGGTGTGGGACATGGTCCCAACGAGAGACAGGGTAAGTAGAAATGGCGCTCCAAACCTGGCTAACATCAAAGCTTTCGGGAGGTGAGGTAACAGTATCCTCAAAGGTGAGACCGAATTGGCTGGCAAAGGTCCCTAAGTCCATACTATAGTCATCATTAAACAATAGAAACCGGACTTGAGGGATGGAGCCTCTATTCCTAGACCTATGCAACTCAAATGAGCTCAAGAATTCAAGGGTCAATTGAGGGTAAGTCTTATAACTAAAGTTCGTACTAGCATTCATTCCTAGACCCCTAAATAACACCTTGACATGCTCATAAAGCTTCATGTGTCTTAAAGAAGAAACAACAAGGAATTTTGTAGCTCTCATACCTTTGCTTTTGATAATGCACCATTTTTGCCATTGCTTGTTTGAAATTCCACATCCGGAAAGTCGAGATCTTGCATAGCATCTTGTCCTTCTTGACTCCCGGTTTGATCATCGGCTTCTAACATTTCTATGTCTTCTTCATGGGCTCTACTACTTTCTCCTTGGTTGGAGGTTCTTGCCCTCTTTGATCTCCTTATTGTAGGTGCCATTTGCTAAAAGGAGCTAGTATTAGAACACTTCATTATAAACACGATTTGATAGCATAAGTGTTATAATACCAGGCTTTCAAGCACATATTCAAGTATAACAATATAAGTGAAACATTATCATGCTACTTTTGAGCACAAATTGATGTTTTTAAGCATAACAATATTTCACTAAGATGAACAACATTACACTTGAATCATGAGTTTGGCCACTACTCAAAGGTACTAATGCTAAATTGACATAATAAGATCATAAGTTCATAGTATAAAGCATGAATTCAAGCATCATACTACAACTTAAGCATAAGTTCTTACCATATAGTAAAGATGAGTATCCTAATTGGCATATGAGCATTCTAATCATAGTAAGCATACTAATTAATCACTAATATTCACTCTATAACATGTAAGAAACATTAGAAATCCAATTTAAACAAGTTTTTCAAGTAAAATCAAGAACCCCCAAATTTGGGTTAGGTTTTGTTCATGTTGGATTTCTGAAAAATAGAGAGATTGAAGTAACTAAAGTAGAATTAACTTACTTGATAATGCTTAGATGTTGCCTTGGATGAACTATTGTGACAAATTTTGTAAGAAAAGACTAAGAAATGAAGGTTTTTGAGAGATTTTGAGCTTTGAAGTTGAAGAACACGGGAATATGGCAGCAAGCAAAGGGTAGCAAGTTGGTTTTATAGAATAAATTAGAACAAATACGAAGCAGACAACTTACCCGATCGGGTATACAGCAATCCGATCGGGGAAGTCTGCTGGTCCGGATTTTGTTTCTTTTTTCTTTACTACTTGCTCTTACCTTTTGGCTATGTCCTTGAACATACTTACTAACCTCAATAATCTTGGCAACATGGGCCAAGGATAGCTCCTTCTCGTCTTAATAGGTCCTCCAATTCCAAGTACGAAAAACTATCAACTAAGCATGCATAAAAAATGAAAATAACAAGTAAAACGAGAATTGTTTCCTAACTATTACAACTCAAAATCAAAAAAAAAAAGATAGTCCAAATAAAATAGTCCAAATCATTGTCTAATAAGTGGAATAAAGAATGCATAAAAGAGAAAATAAAGAGAAAGACGGGTTGCCTCCCGACAAGCGCATTTTTAAGTCATGCTAGACTTTGAATTTTTATCCCTCCTTAAGCCTTGTGAAGGGATTTGAGCTCTTTTGCAGCTTGATTTCGTCCTTGAGTTTTTCATTTACCCTTGCCAACATCCATGGCAATCTCATTCAAATAGACTTCCGAAGCTTTGAAGGCTTCGAGGTCACCATCTCCTACGCTCAATACATTCCCCTTTCTATCAAAGGTGGCACTTGATCCATCCATTTCAAAGGTGATCTTCTCCCCTCGCACATCTATACATGCCCCAACTATATTTAGGAAAGGTCTTCCTAATATAATATAGCCGTCTCTTTCTTTCTTTGAAAATATGACATAAAAATCAACGGGAATAAGGAAGTATCCCATCCGAATGAGGACGTCTTCCACAATTCCTGCTGGAGTATGCATAGATCCATCGGCTAGTTGAAGGCTAGTATTAGTAATCTTCATTTGTATTGGGCAATGATCGTGATAGAAAGAAAAAGGCATGACGCTAATAGCGGCTCCTAAATCACACAATGCATTTCTGACCTTATGAAGATTCATTGTGAAAGAAATATTAAAACAACCTGGATCTTTAAGTTTTGAAGGAATGATAACCTTCCCTTCTTCAAGGGGAGGTTCTTTGTGAGAATCTTTGGTTGCTTCTTTTTCTCTAGATGTCTTGCCAATCCTTGCCTCCAACCTTGAGAAAGCTTCGTCATTTGCTTTTGTCGTTTCAACAACTCTTTCTTCTAATTTCCCTTGAGCTTTTATCAGTGTCATGATCAAAGCTTCGAGACGGGATGTCTCCTCTTGTGTAGGGACTCGGGTTGGCTTGGTTAGTGTAGGATTATTGCAAAGTTCGTGGGGTAACCTAAAGATGGGATCCTTACTCTTTCCATTCCCAAGAGGATGATCACAAGGTTTGTCACTAATCATGTCGATTGTGACTATTAATGGTTCTTCACTCTCTTGGGTGGTTTGGCTAGAACTCGACGGGGTCAACTCTTCCACTCTCTTTTGGAGAGACAAAAAGGTTGATTTGAGCGAGCTTAAGCTAGAAAAGAAGTAAAGAAGTATGAGTACATGTTATGTTGGGCTTGGATTACTTCCCTTAACTTGACATCTACTTTTGCTATCAATTGATCATTTTGAAAGGATGAGTGTGGTATTGTATGAGGTGTATTAGTGGGTTGAGTTTGGCGAAATTGTGGGTGAAAGGGGTTTAATGGTGTGAGTCTATTCCCACATCGTTGAGGTACATGCCCTATTCCTCCACAAAGTTCACAAGGTGTTGTTAGTGAGGTAAACGGATTTAAAGCTTTTGGACGATATAAAGTGCTTTTTGGGGTGGTTTCTTTTGGTTGAACGGGACAGGCTAAGTAAATGATAGTGTCAACATCATTTGAAGTTTCCACTCGGCTTTTCTTTCTCTCTCCCCCATTACTTTGTGAACCTTCCCCACTTTCGTTTTGTGAATTAATTGATAGGTTTGACATAGTGGTTTGAGGTTTAAACCTACGGTGAAAAGCGATGATGATCTCTTCCCACCCCATTGGTTTTGTGGCATCCTTTAAACGACGGGTGAACCACCATTTAGCTTCTCCCTTTAGTGATAAAGGAAAGAGAGTTTCTCTAATTTGGTTTTGGGTGATTCCTTCCCTCATAAACGTTTGACACAATTCACAAAAGGTTTGGATATGATGTGATGGGTTTTCATTTGGCTTACCACTAAATTGGTTACCCTCAATGAGAGCAATCAAAGTCATATGGACCCTTAGGATCCCACTAGCAAGTTCAAAAACCCGGTACCTTGGATCTTCCTTTTTTAGCACCATTTTTGTCAACCTACAAGAAAAACACAAAAAGGAAAGTTAGTGACGATTAAAGATACGGTTGCACCTAAAATTGGTAGAATTTTAAACAAAAATCAGGAATACATAGATAAAAAAAACTGTGCTTCTCGGGAACGGCGCCAAAATTTGATCGGTTGTGTCGCGGTCCCGATACAAAAATAATTACCCACACTTAGGCTAACAACATAAGGAATGTAATTAGGGAAGTAGGGTGTCGATCCTCATGGAGTACGTGTTAACTATGAATTGCTATGAAGTGATTTTTCATTTAAGTTCGAGTCATTTGAGGTGGTTGTCTAGACTGCTAACATGAAATAAAATGACAAGTATGTAAATGACGATATTTAAATGACAAGTATGCAAATTGCAATAAAATAAATCTAATCTAATTGACGATAATTAAAATGACAAGTATTGAAAGACTACCTGACTAAACTAATAAAATGACAATAAAGTAAACTATCTAAGAACGATAATAAAATGACGGTAAAGTAAACTAACTAAACAACAATAAAATAAACTATCTAAAACGGTAAAATAAACTATCTAATCAAATTGATATAGTGAAAGAGAAATTCATGTAAAACGATTTAAAAGCTTTATTGATACCAACATTAGAATTACTATGATTGTCTAAGCCTTGTAGCGGTATATTCCTCTCGGATTCGTACCGACTTTTTAATGGGTCCTAACGTCCTCTCAGGCTGGTTAGGTCACTAAACCCCTATTGGTAGTCCTAATTCCCATCCCAACTCTCGTTTCTAAGACGGAAATTGACTAATACAAACAATTGTTCCTGGCCACTAAACAAAGTTATAGAATTTGACATGACCAAAGGAAGAAACAAACTAGGTGGTTCTATTGGTATCGACTCTTCTTTTAATTCATTTTAACTAGCAAGTCATGTCAATATTACAATTCTATTTATTGTATTTACACGATGATAATCTTACAATGGTATATCTAATTTATGTGATTAAGTAAATTAATAGGAAAAAGATGAACAATATTAAACTATGAAATAAAAGTACTACAATGATTACGGTGATTATATTAATAACGATTCTAATGATAAACTTCATGATTATTTGATTAGACAGAATACAATATGACATGTTAAACGATATTTAGTTTCAACTAGATTACTTTTAGGTGGGTTTCCTAACAGCAACAATATGAAGACAAGACTAATTAGGTTATAGTTCATGATGATGAAAATTGCATAAGTAAAGGATAGAGAATTACCGAGATCGGAATGCAAATTATGTTAGAACGAAAATAAAGAACAAATATCCAACCCAATGTAATGACAAATGCTTATTGAAACACTAGAGAAGTACTAGGAAATTGCTGTAAAAACTAGTCTAGAATTGCATAAATTAGAAACTATGAACTAAAACTTGCAAGAAAGAAATATATAATGTGTATGCTAATTGTGTTGTGTTTTTGATTCATGTTTATTTGTGTGCTAATCCTTGGATTTTATAAGGCTGCATGGCTGCTACATTTCGTCCAAATTCATACCCTAGACAAAGCCTTAAAACACTCCATTAAAGCTTGGTAGAAGAAGATCCAAGAGACGTCCATCAGCAAACATATCTGATCGGGTATGTGGTAATCCGATCGGGTATGTAACCCAGATGGATTCTTCCGTCTCTTCCAATTTCGTCTTTGGGCGCGGAATCCTATGCCTTGGTCTTGGTCAATATAACACGTAATTGGGCTTGGGCTAGTCCTCCTTTGACTTGGGTTGATGTTTTCCTTTGAGAAACAAAGTCAAGGTCCAAGATAAGTCCACTCGAGGAAGAACGTAGTCAAATTGTGAAATGGCTATCATCGGTTCCTCGAAAACTCGTATTCTAGTGTCATTGCTCCATAATGTAAGAAAATATTGCAAAACCGCTTCATTTCCTATAAAACGAGACAAAGTACGCAAAACAACTAGAATATCAATATTAGCTCGTTAATCACTTAACAAAGTGCATAAATCATGTCGAAATCGAGCTAAACCGGGGGATAAATTAGTACAAAATATCACTTATCAATATTCATATTTCAGCCCTTCATGGAGATCACGATGGAGAAAAATCATAGCTCTTGCCTTATTTTGGGCGGATGCAGTATTTTCCACCTTAATAGTATCACCATGACTATTAGCGTCAAGGTGTATTTCGGCATCCGGTACCCATTCAGAATAATTATTTCCATAGATATCCAAGGCCGCAAAATCAAGTTTGGTCAAATTTGACATGATTAAACTATCAAGAAAATAAAATAAATCAGATACAACAATATGATGAACAATATTTGAAAATTAACTTTAAAACAATTAGTGATGAGTAACGTGTAACAATATGATTAAACGTGTAACATGCATAGATTTGTAGTAGTGACAAAGAACAATATGGACAACAAGGTGAAACGTGTTATTAATTTGGTGCAAAATAAAGTGACAAACAACAAGGTGTTAAAATTAGACGTACCGAGGAGGCGTTGATTGAAAATTAAAATTAGGGTTAGAGACTCGTGCTGATAACGTGTTATGAATAAGAGAGAAATATAAGAGAGAGTAAAGACAAAAGTGTATCTATTTTAACTCATAGGCATGGGGTATATATAGTAAAGGGATACATTGTATTTAGGTAACAGAATATCTCCTAGAGATATGATACTATATGGACATCCATATAATATCTATTTGATATTTCATAACAACAATAAATATGAGAGAGAGTTTGATGAAGTTTAATGAAGTTTAAAACTGTCCCATAGTTTTAAGTGTCTTTTGTCTACTAGATATTTTTTTCATATTCATGGACTATACACTACTCCCTAACTCTCACCCAAATCAAAGGTAACATGGGAGGTAGCACAAGTGTTATGAAAACATGAAAATAAGGGTAGTATTAGAATGAAAGTATGATCATTTGAGTATTTAATGTTAGTTGGGTGGGTGGGGTCTTATTATCACATTGACATATTGTGTAAATATGTAGGGTATATTAAGACTTAAGAGTAGTTAGTCTTATTTGTTACCCAAAAAAGAATTGGTAATTTGGTTTTGATTGTTCGAATAAGGTAAGTATGACATTTATTATGAATGAAAGGGAGTAGTAGATATGGCTATCTCTTGCCCGTGCCTCCAACATCATCGATCAATTTCAGCACAATTTTGAATATGGAGTATTGTCTCTCTTTCATTCATCATAAGACATTTTGATACTAGGTCAGTTTTATAGAGGTATGTTTTATGTAAGAACATTTTTACCAAAACATGAATGTCAATTGGTAACTATTTGATAAAAAAAAATTAACATCACGTTTTGGCATGTGAAGTAGAGCTTTTTTTTTGTGAGAAAATGACATTAAATTTGACCCGTCTTGAAGGAGCTTTACAGAGACCTGAAGCAATCACTGCTTAGTGCATCAGATTGATGACATGCATACTGCAATCAGGGAAAATAGTTTGTGCAGCTCAAGACTCGGATTGGATCAATTCAATTACCCATTGTAACATACTATAAAATATAACTATAATATATAGGCCTCGACCATCACCTTAAGGTTATGGTTGAGATGGTTCATCAGTCATGGTATCAGAGCCAGTGTGACCGAAGGTCACGAGTTCAAACTCTGGCAGCCCCCAATATCTCACAAACTCACCAAGTGGAAAAATTCGCACATGGTTTGGGGGGCATGTGCACTAACCACTCTTCAAGCCCAATGGACATTCGAGTTAGGGGGCATAATAGAATATAACTATAATTTATGGGCCTCAACCATCACCTTAAGGTTTTGGTTGAAATGGTTCATCTATCATGTAATTGGTATTGATGTTGTTGTGTAACTTAAACAATAGTAGAATGTAATAGTTTTTTTGTGCCTAATGATAACTTGCATTTTACCAAAAAAAAAAAAAACTGTCGTCTGGCCCTTTAACAAAGCAGTTTCCCAAAATTTACAACATCTTGACCAGCACACAAACCCATCCAAAACCCACTAACCCACGTGTACATCGAATAGAGAAATCATATTAACCCGGCCCAAGTCCGCATTCACTCTACTCTTTTGAAAAGGTAACCTCATTAACTCACCTAGTTGTTGATACCAGTTATATACAGTGGCTTCGGGATTTCGGGAGTAAATGCAGTAAAACCTTGTAAATTCGTGTATTAGTATAATGTGAATTAATTTTTTTTAGTGTGGCAAATTTATAATCAGTACCTTGACTCAAACGAACCATAATAAATTCAAAAGCTGAGACACTAATTGGGACAGAGGTCATAATAAATTGAGTGGTTGATATTATGTGGTTGATGTGTCAGAATGTGAATGGAGTATATATAATGGGACACAGAATATATATAATGTGGAATACAGATTGAGACACCAAACAGAATAAAGGATGAGGATTTCCCTCAATCAGCAGCACCACTTTGACAACACAATGCAAACACGATATTATATGGGATCTTCTTGTCTATTTAGTATCTCACTTTCGTTTCCTTTTCTTTTGACATTGCCATATTGGACATATCCACAAATTCATTCTACTATTTGTTGTCCCATTCATTAATTTGTTTGAGAGCGATAATAACAATTGCAAAAAGTATAAACGTCTCACATATTGGCCACATGATTCATTGATTCCCATTAGGAAATGTGACTGTTTAAGGGATCGTAACTAGTTTTTACTAAGATCGATAAAGCCAGATTTATGGTCCCGCCCCAAACATGGCTTGGCTATCAAAAATTCTAGACGGACGTATCCGTCTTAAACTTAAGACAGGTCAAATAGCATATGAATTGCACGTATAAGATAAAACCCAATGTATTGATATATATACTAGCAAAAAGATATGTCTTATTCATGCTAGTGACTGATTCTCCATGGTTATATAGCGGTATTACTTCTATTTCTCCATGGTTGATCCCAGAGACATGCAAAAAAATTATCCAGGGTCCCTAGTAGGATAACATGTAAGCAATATGAACCAAATACAATAATATTTGTGGACAATTATTAATTCGGAGATAGTTGTATTTATGCGCTATTTATTAAGCGATACTCAAATATAAAGTGATTCACTACGATATATGAATACGAGCTAATTATTTATACGTCTTAAAAAAATACGGGTTTTAACTAGTTTAACTAGTTTTAATACCCGTGCAACGCACGGGCTTACGAAGGTTTATATTTACCCTATATGCATTTTGATTGCTACATTGTTTTAGTTTGTCATTAATAATTCTCATATTACATTACCAACGAATTAACAACTATTGGTACCCCGCACCAATTCTATCCCCTCCGGGCTCCAACCATTTGGTGATGGCTTGAGAAATGTACTCGTATAAGTCAAAGTTTGCATCTCAAATCTGGGGGAATTAGTTTTTCATCACCTATATTTTGTAATGAACATGAAAATATTACTACAGTACTAATTTACTATCATGGAACAAACGATTTTTCTATTATGATTATCTCATGAAACTGTTTTGTTCAACTCACATCTTGTAATAGACTTTGTCATTACCTAATACAGTATATACCATCTCATTTTACACAATCCTATCTACTTCGTTTACAAGTACCCTATATAATTGCCTATTTTAACCATTTTCAACAACAATATCCTCCCGTCCTCCTAATAAGCTACCCCTCCATCCCACTTTTATTGTCCCCTTTCGTCCAAAATTTATCCTACTTTTATTATTTTTTTTAAAATTTAGTATGAAAAATTAATAGACTACCGCTATTACCCTTGGCTTTTTAACTACCAATGCGGGCACAATTTCTCACTTCAGATGGTCATTATCCGTCTTAAGCTTAAGACATGTCAAATACATATCAAATTACTCCACTAATTGCCTAGAAAATATCAAAAGTTTTGTCTTTATTACCACCACTTGGTAGTATTAGACTCGTTTTAAACTTCAGACGGATGGATACCGTCTTAAGCAAAATTTACTGGTAATTCTACCATATTTTTCTTAAATCATTCAAAAAATTAGAGAAGTAGAGCAATAAAAGTGAGATATAGAGACAATAAACTTTTTGTCAACAATAGGAGAAAGAAGGTGCCCGAGAGTCTAAGACCCTGCTCCTACATCGGTACAGACTAAACTTCAATCCGCACAAACAGTTTGCAAACTTGATAAACATCACATGCCTTTGGAGTCTGGAGCCAAAACTTAGACATACGGATGTCCTCGCATCCATATGAAAAGAACCTCGTAATGGGCATAGACAAACTTGAAGCAGGAGTATTTAAGAATTGCAGTCAAATAGCTAATACCTTGTAAAGCCAGGGAGTATAATAAGATCAACAAATATACAAAAAGTCAATTCACAAAAGTTACAAAGCAAAGCAGGAGTATTTAAGAATGAAACATTTTTAATAAAATAAAACAAATGCCAGAAAGAAAAACACAAATAAAATATTAGAAATTAGAATTCTACCATCTTATAAAAGATGAGCATGTGGCCACTTGCTTTTTTCATATATAGATATTGACAACATGTCATCCTCCTGAAATCAATTCAATTGCAAATGAGGATAATAGCAGAATTGAATGAGCAATAAGAAGCAAAATTTCATAACCAATACGACACATCTACAAGCAAAAAAGTATAGTTGAGAGATAAAGAAACGTTTAAAACCATAAGAAAAGATGGGAGAAGCAATACATCGAGAAGGTAAGGAAGTCGTTTATTAAGGTCTTGGAGAAGCAATAATAAATGGAGATCATTGAAGAACGTATTTAAGTGAGGGAGATGGGGGGTTTGAAACGTATTCTTAGCTTTTGTTTTTCATAAGAATAAGAAAATGTAACGTAAGAATGGAATCATAGCAATCAGAGCATTTTGCCGTTATCTTAGGTTGAAATTCAGCTCAATAAACACACCCAAACATGGAACCTGCCATATCACATATGCCTTCTCAAAGTTTTAGGTGATGCCATGTGTCATTTCAAAATATGCTCAACTACCCTTTTTATATTATTGTATAGATTACCCATTAGGTTTTCTAATGAATTATAGGCGCATTAGACTACGGAGACTATTATATTCACCTGGGTTATGGTTCCCTGGCAGCACACAATAACTTAATCTTCTCGCCTCCCATTAGTGGAGAGATCCCTATGATTTGTGTGTCTACTAGAAGAGCTAATCCCGAAGACCGTTCATTCAGGCGATTCATCCTAAACTTTTGTCATAAAATAAGCTACAATTCCGCATCTGGCATTTACCGAATAATTTAATATAAAGTCTGTGGTCTCTATTCAAATTAAATGTAACGAGTGGTATCAGAGTCACCTTCCTATTAAATTAACTAGATTTTATGCTCGTGCGATGTATGGGTCTATCTACATTAATCTCATTTTTATAAAATTTCTAATTTAGGTGTGGTAGGGGTGCGGGTGCGAGTGGAGGAGGCAGGGGATGTAACAGGGGAAGAGGTGGGGGAGGGGAGGGGAGGGTCGATGATTTTGCCTCTTGTAAAGGAGGCAAGAACAGGGGTGGTGTTCGATGGGTTGTAAACATGGTCATGGTCAGGTAGAATAGGGAGCATCATGGTGGTCCAGGCGACAGTCGATAGTGGAGGGGAAGGGGAATGTTCAGGAGAGTGCTATAGGGGAAGATGGTGTTCATAAAACGAACATGTCGTGAGGTATAGACACGAGAGGTAAGTAGATCAAGACAATAGTAAGCGGATTGAGTATTAGAATAGCCGAGAAAGACGCGTGAAATGAACCTAGGTTGCAGTTTATTTTGGCTGTAAGGTTGTAACCACGGGTAACAAAGGCAACCAAAACTATGTAGTTTTTTTATAGTTGGGTTGGCAATGAAGTAATTTGGAGTATGAAGACTCGTTAGAGAGAGTAGGGGTGGAAGTCGATTTATCAGATAAGAGGCGGTTGTGAAGGCATATGGCCAAAATTTTGGGGGTATTTGTGAGTGAGTGAGTAAGGCAAGACCTTTTTCGACTATGTGACGGTGACAGCGCTCGACAAAACCATTTTGTTCGGGAGTATGCGGAGGTGACGTAATATGGGAAATTTCCGAATTGAGAAGATAGGGTGTAAGTTTCGCAAATTCTCCACCATTTTCGGAATAGACTTGTCTAATGGGGTGATTTAAAAAAATTCAACGAGGGCTCGGAATTGACTAAAATTCGTGGTTGTGTCAGATTTCTTTTTGATCGGAAATAGCCAAATATAACGTGTATAGTGATCAACAAATTAAATAACACGTAATATTTGTGCATTTCGACAGAGAGTTCGGGGGTGGTCCAAACATCAGGAATGAAAAATCAAATCTAATGGTGCAAAGAAAGTAAGAGTAAAAACTTTAAACGGAAATTTGTGACTTTTATTAATAACGCAAGGTGTACAATGTTAAAATTCGGAAATATGAAGATTAAAACGAGAATTTAAAAGCTTTAAAAATAGAGAATGACGGATGCCCTAAGCGGTGAAGCCAAGTTTAGAATGTGACGGATGCAACGTGAGCACGAGGGAGTGTGGGTGACCACTCGTACGTTCCAATGTTAAGCGGGCCTCAGAGAAGAACCGCTCTCGTTGTGTGTGACTTAATAAGAAAAGAAGTTGGTGAGAAAATATCAAGAGAATCGTTATCGTGACAAAATTGTTTTACAGAAAAAGAATTGCTGGAAATTTGAGGGATACGAAGAAAGTTGCTGAATTGATAACTAAAGACGAAGGAAAAGAGTGAATAGTGAAAGAAACTATATGGGTAATTGGAATGGAAAATTGGTCCCCAATAACATGATCATCGAGGTCATCATAGGGGTTGTGAAGGGAGATAGTGTTGAGGTCATTAGTGATGTGATGAAAGGCACCGATGTCGATGGTCCAATTTTGAGGGGTAGAAGAAGAGACATTAGTGGCGGTGTGAGCGTGGGGGGCAGGAAGACGATATTCATGGGTAAGAAAAACAACCATAAGGTAGTCAATCGGCTTTGAGTTTGCGACCGTCAAAGGCGACATAGTCCCTTAATGTCACATGGCATCTAACCTTGTAAGGTGGAGGTTTATATTCGCAAGCAAGGGAAGAGTTGGACGGTTTGGTAAGGTAGGCAGGGGTTCGATTAGTGTAATTAGAGCGGTTGTAGGATGTGCAATTTTGTGCAGTTTGAGCGGATGGTTGAAAGGTGTTGGTGATGGTGGCTTTGGTGGCTTTGGTGCAGTTGACAATGAGCTTATGATGGATGAGTTTTTCATGGCAGTCTTCAAAGAAAATTGGTGTCACGAGCCTTGACAGACTCAATGACAGGTCGGTAGAGTCCGTAATCAAGGCCCTCAAAGATAACTGTAAGAATATATTCAATGTCCATGGATCGATCGAGTAGTTAGGCAATGTCGTCACCGCAAGATTTCACGGATTACATGATTTCGGTTATCGTGTCGTCACCAAGTTTGAGATTGAAGGCGGGCTTTGAGTTGGAGTTTTCGACCACGGGATTTGTTGGCAAAGGTACGGGAAAAGGTAGTCCAAGCCTCATTGGAAGTAGTGGCAAGGACTATAAGAGGGGCGATGGTGGAAGATAAGGTTCCAGTGAGAGCGCCAAGGATGAATTGATCTTGACGATACCAAGTCATGTAGGCGGGGTTAGGTTTGTTTTCAGTTTTGTCATTGTCTTTGGTGGGGGCAATGGTGAGGGTCTCAGGTGGAGTCGTGAGGCTGCCATCGACATAGTGGAAGAGGCGATGACCATTCATGGTGGCTCGGATTTGAAAGCTCCATTTTTTGTAGGTTAGGGTGTCGATAAGTTGGATACAATTGTAGAAGTTGATGCCGGATATCGGTTTATGTGGTTCATCGGGATTCGCAAGTTGAAGGTTTGGGGATGCCATGGATACTCGAAAAAAACATACCGGCTGGACGATTATAGAATTGGCTCTATGATAACATGTAAGATTTATGATTGAATGATTTTATTGAATTACAAACAACGATATTTATACATACTACAATACGAGAATTAGGAAACACAAGATAATACAAAATATTACCCGACTAAATATGGACAAGCTAGTATTGCCTTAAGCTAAATATGAACAGAAAACAAAGATACAATGTCTTAAATACAAGATATCAATATCATACTGAAGATAGGGGATTTTGATGGGAAATATTCTTTACACTTTATACTATCTTTGTATGAAATAATGCCGGTACATATATGACTAGAAGTTTGACTAAAGATGTGATATGGTTAATTAAGTGACAGCACATATAGATAGGCTTTCCAATTCTGAGCTAAAGCTAGAGGAGATGATATTAATCTTATTATGGATTAAGTTTGCAATCATAGATTTCTTGGTGCATGCCTATTTATGATTACAAATTCTCATTTATAACGGGGTGAAATCCCCCCTATAAAGAACAAGTGGAACAAGGCAAGTGGGTGGCAAATAGAGCCCCTCACTTGCCTTGTCACTTACTCTTTATTTGTGAGGGGAATGTGACCCGTTACAAGCTTGCTACGGGTCGACCCGTGACAAGCAAGAGTTAGTCATTTATGATATACAGAGTACGTTTGTGTGTAGACCTGGCAAAACTGACCCGACCCGAATAACCCGACCCGATAAGGCTGACCCGAGACCCGAAAGCGACCCGGAATTCCCTGACCCGAGGATGACCTGAAACCCGAATTGACCCGACCCGACCCAGACCCGACCCGAACCTTGACTGACCCGAAAGAGACCCGACCCAAAATAACCCGACCCGAAACCACCGACCTACACACGATCGATTTGAAATGACCCTAAATGACCCAATTTATTGTGAATAAGGGTGACAATGAGACGAGACGGCCCACGGGCAGCTCAAGCTCGGCTTGGTCCAAGTCGGCCCGTGCCAGTTTGCCTCGACATGGGCTTGACTCGAAAACTAACTTGATCATTTTGACCTGAAAATGGCCTAAATAAATCGGATATTATCTAAAATAACCCGACCCAAAATGACCCATACCCGAAATGACCCAGACCCGAAGTGACCCAAACCTGAAACTGACCCAAACCCGAAAGCGACCCGACCCGACCCGAAAGATTGAGCAAACCCGAGATGACCCGACCCATATTGACCCGACCCAAACCCGACCCGTTTGACCCATTTGCCAGGTCTATTTGTGTGCATAAGGCTAATGCACATTTTTCTTTTGCTATAATTTGTTACAGCACAAATTCTCATTTGTGACGGGCACTTTTCGGCACAAGCTTGTGACGAAGCAAATGTGACCATTTTTATGGAAAATGTAACCATTATATGACTGGTAACATTTTATGAATGATTACTTTTTATCATAAAATGGTCACATTTAGTCTGCCACAAACTTGTGACCGCCACAAGAGAGACCAACTGTTGTTACAGTGGACTATTAGTGCTTAATTTTGGGCAAGCTTATGAAGGTCATCATTATTCATTTAAGTTTTTTGGTTTTAACACTGGTTATGGTTATGTTTATTGTTATGGTTATGGTTATGGACTTATGGCTATGATTACTATTATGTTCATAATCAAATTAGTGAATTTTAAGGTATTTAATTGACAAGTGAAAATTGAAGTAATTTTGTGTGTGGTTGAGACACGACTTATTATTAAAGGTTCAGTTTACTTGACAATTATGGACTTGTTTTTAGATTATTAATATGTGGCTATATATATATGGTTTATGTAGATTAAATAATTTAAATATTAATACAATTATGTATGATTGGGTAATAAATACTCCGTCTGTCATAGTTATTTGGTGTTTTGTGTGAGTGTCAACTCGGCTCAAAAGAAGACTTGATATTTGACATGATTTTACTGTTAATATTTGATTGCTACGCCAGGAGAACTGCAACAGGAGTTCAATGCCAAGCTCAAAGACAAGACCAACCAAACCATGATCAGTCCAACCATGATCCATTACCAACCTTACCCTATGCAAAGAGCTATCTTAATGCTTTGTATAGTCCAGGCCCAAGCCAACAAGCCATGACACGAGCCAGTGGTAGCCATGACACGAGCCAGAGCCAACCAAGACACAAAACAGACTCACAAAACAAGCCAACAAAACCTCAGAAAATTCAGCCAGCAGCAGTGCCTTGGGGAGGGTCTCAGGGCAACTTCCAAGCTTAGAGACTCCAAACCAAATATGGGGCATGGTACTAGGGAGGGTCTATTACCTTTTTGTCCAGGAAACCTTCCTCAGAAAACGCCAGGAACACCTCTCAAAACATAACCCAAGTTCACCTATCCAGTTACAGCCTTACATGGAGCAGTTCAGGTGTCATTGTCAAATCTTCCTCTTTTGGCCAAGCAAACTCAAGGGACTTTATGCTCAACCTTAAAGGATCAACACTACTTCAGTTTGGTCCAAAACACCAAGCTAAAAGTCCACCATGTATCATATAAAAAGCAGTAGCAAGGCAACAAGGAAGCTGTCACTATCAAAACTGTTTCTTTTGTTTAGTTTACTTTATTTTAGTTATGTAGCTGTTATTTTGTCTTTGAATGTAAGCCAATATTGGCCCTAGATGTAGTTGGACGTATGAGATGTAATCTCCTTGCCTATATAAGGCCATTTCCTAATGAATGAAAGGCAGATTTGAAGTAAACACAAAAACTGAAACCTTGTTTCTGTTAACATCTCTTGGTTGTGTGCTTGAGACAACTTCTTTTGCTTTGTGCTTGGAAGTGAGCTTAGATCCTTAGCTGAGTGCTGGGTTCAAGGTTCAACCCTCAACCATTGGCTTTGTGCTTTGGTTAAGGTTCTATCTCTTTCTTTTAGCATTCAGTCCAAACAAAAACAGAGCAATTGCAAAGTGTCTAACCTTAGTTCAATTTGTCATAGTTTAGCTTGTTTATGAATAGTTTCATTGCAAATTGGTATCAGAGCTTTAGTTTGTGAGTTCATCTACCTAACTACATTAAAAATACAAAATCCAACCATGAGTGAAGAGAGAATCACAGGTCTTGAAAACACAGTTCAAGGTCTTGTTAGAACTGTAATGGAGGTCTCTAGATCTGTCAATGAACTCCTTGAGGGCCAACAGAACAATGATACAAGGGGAGGCAGAGGTCGAGGAAGAGGAGCACCTTTCCCACAAGGTGGAGGAAGGAGGAGACAATATGTAGATCAGTTTGAAATGTCAGATTCAGATGGCTCAGATCACAGTCTTCTCAGACATCAAGACAAAGACATAAAGGTAGAGATCCCTGACTTTCTAGGTAGCTTGAACCCTGATGATTTCCTAGATTGGCTAAGATCTGTTGAAAGAGTCTTTGAGTTTAAATGATACACTGATAGAAAGTCTTTTAAGGTTGCTATCATGAAACTAAAAGGCTATGCCTCACTGTGGTATGAAAACATGAAAACCTTGAGGGTTAGAGAAGGGAAAGAACCTATTAAGTCATGGCTCAAACTGAAAAAGAAAATGATGAAATGAAAAACACTGAGGTTTTGAAACCCTTGTGTCCTTTGCTTTGTGCTTGGGCATTTATCATCTTTGCTTAGTGCGAGAGAACCTCCAAGGCTCGACCCATTGGAGCGGAGTTGAGTCCATGCTTCGTGTTCTTGGGCGAAACTACTCCTAGACTTAGATATGCTGTGTGATCTAGTCTAAGTCATATCCATCTACCTCCCACTGTAATAAACCCACAAAATAAGCCCTCCAAAACAGCCCCTTAAATGAGAAGAACCACTACTCGTGTCGAGTTTAATTTGTTTTTGTTTCGTTGAGTCTTGGTTGCACTTGGTTGTGCAAAGCGGTTTCCGGGACCGTCCTATCCATAGCCCGGGTTAAGGTGTCATTTAGCTTAATTTTAGAGTCACTTGAGCCATGCTCGAGTGGTGGCTTTTGGGGCGTCATTCTTAGCATGAAATCAGCCCTTTTGGGGGAAATTTCAGTGCAAGACCAAAGACCTGTAGAGCCATGCTCCAGAGGGCTAAGTTTGTCTCTAGGGACTACACTCAGGATATGTTCATTAAGCTTGATGATCATTATTTATATACATATTTTATGCTTCCCTTAGACACATATAACTCGATTTACCGTCTTTCCTTTCTTATTTCTATGCTATTTTAGCTAGAATATCGATTCTGCCGTTCTATTATGTTTTAATGCAGATTGGATGCATTTGGAGCTTTTTTAGTAGATATGAAGCATGGCGGAGTCGGATCGTAGAAGGTTAGGCATGGGAATCGAGAACAAAAGAGAAGAAATGAAGAAAATCGAGGAAACGAGCCAAAAGAAGGTCTGCTCGATCGAGCAACTATACTTGCTCGATCGAGTCGGTCTGAAGGTTGCTCGATCTAGCAAGATACCCTTGCTCGATCGAGCAACCTTGTTTTTCGACGACTTTTTCTTATTTTCCTAAACTTTAACCTAATTAATTAGATTTTTGTATTATAAAAGGAAAGCTTGTGTTCATGCTTTCTTATGCTTTTCAAGGCTTTATTGCTTTAAATTAGAAACCCTAATTTAGTTTGCTTGCCTCCGGATTTATTTCATCAAAGACGATTGTCTTTAGTTCATCTTGTAATCGGTATTCTTCAATCTTTCTTAGTTATTATTTAATTGTCTTCTTGTTCTTTAATTAGTCTTTGTTCATCCTTTCATAGTTGTTAATCATGTTTACTTTAATTATTATTGTTGTTGTTTATATCGTTATGAGTAGCTAAATTCCTTTCTAGGGTTGAAAGGGGATCTAGGATTGTTAGAAGGGGTAGATTAATTAATTGAATTGCAATTGCATGGTTATCGTTTGATTATCGTTTTAATTCTAGTTGTTTGATTACTGGCCAGGATTAATTAACTAGTCTCGCGAATTAGGATTAACACCGACCGGGTTAAGACTAAGATAGGCTACGATAATTGAATAGAACTCGTTTAATGATAGCGATCGCATGTTAAATTGTAGATCTAAAGGGCATAATTGAGTCGACCGATCTTGTGACCTTAGATAACTTTATTGCATGATAATTGATTACTCCCTATCCCTGAATAATAATCCTAGTGAACCTGTGACCCTAGACTTTTAATCTCATTGTTTTCAACCTTATTAGTTTGTTATTGCTTATAGTTAGTTATTGCTTATTATTAGTCGTTATTATTATTGTTATTAGTTGTTATTGTTTACTTTAGTTGTTGTTATTAATTGCTATTAGTTTAGAAACCACAATCAAAACCCAGAAATTGTTACTTAAGAGACAAACCTAGTTTAACAGATTAGAATACTACCGCCTCCCTGTGGATTCGATACCTTGCTTACCGCTGACTATTAGTTAGTAGTGAATTAGGTTTTACTTTGATTAAGGAGACGCGACTTTACCCTTATCAAATTTGGCGCCGTTGCCGGGGAGGCAACAGTTTTCTGTTTGTTTCTACTTAGTTTGTCTTTTTCGTCTCAGGGAACCTAAGTTCCTTGAGACCGTTCTCATCCTTTTCTTTAGTTTTTGTTTATGCCCAGGTGTTCTAGGTCCGTTCTCGTGCCCTACGATTCCGAACCAGAGAATACTCTCCGGTCTAGACGAAACTTTTGGAAGGAAATACAAGAAGCAGAAGACTTGAGTACGCTTGAAACAGTTTACGCCGAATTCGTCGCAGAAAAACCATCCTTAGAAGAGGATACACATATTTCTGCACCTACTACAACCATGCCTACTCTAGCCAGCCACTCGGAGCCTACCGTTGCATCTATTCCCAAGGGATTTCAACTCCCTACTACGGGTAATAGTACTTTTGAGATTCGTCCATCTTATATCTCTTTGGTGGAGCGAAACATGTTTGGAGGAAGCCCTACTGAGGATCCCGCTAAGCATATGGAGAAATTTACCAACTATTGTTGCTCTATTCCTTTGACGGGTGGGGTGACACAAGATCAGATCAAGTTGGTGTTATTTCGCTTTTCATTACGAGACGGGGCAGAAGATTGGTTGAGTGAGTTAGATATGGCTGCACTTGGCATCACCGATTGGAATTCTTTGGCTCTTGCATTCTACAAAAGATATTTTCCGCCACAGAAAACCAATGCCATTAGAAGCCAAATCACAAGTTTCAAACAAGGTCCTCAAGAGAACTTTAATGAGGCCTGGGTTCGCTTCAAAAAGCTTGTCAAGTCTGTTCCACATCATGGTTTTGATACTTGGTTCTTATGCAACCAATTCTATAATGGGTTATATGACGATCAGAGGACATTGCTCGATTCTGCTGCTAATGGGAGATTCCAAAATAACACTACTGATGCCAATGCTTGGAAGTTAATTGATGAGATGGCTACTCACACTACTGAGTATGGGAATCCTAGGGGTAATGTGAGGAGAGAATGTACGGATAATGCAGTTGCAGCTCAGTTGGAGGCATTAACTGCTAAAATTGCCGAGCTACAAACTTCAAAGTCTTTGGAAAATAAGCAAACGGTTCATGCCATGGTTCAACAAGAGCCAACTTGTGAAAGATGTGGTACTATGGGGCATACTGCAGTGGAATGTATGAGTACGGTTGAGCAAGTCCTTGCCTTTCAATCTTTTAAGCAAGGTACACCTTACTCCAATTTTTACAATGAAAGGACAAAAGAGCATCCCAATCTATCCTACCGAAGTCAGAATGTTCTTAATCTTACCCCACCGCCACATCAGCAACAAGGTTTCTCTTATGTGATTCCTCAAAATCGCAATTTCCAAGGTAACTTCAATCGTTCCAATCAAGGAGGCCAAAACTTTCAACAACCTCCACCTCCACCACCTCCAAGTAATGATATGGCGGAACTGAAAGCCATGTTGCAGCAGAGTCTTATGATCCAACAAAAGCAAGATGCTCAGATCTCACAACTGATAGCTCATAACAAGATGGTTGACACTCAAATTGCCCAATTGGCAATTCAAAATCCACATAAACAACCGGGTAATCTTCCTCCTCAAGGACACCCTCCACATGAGCAAGTCAATGCCATCACCTTGAGAAGTGGAACACATTACAAAGGCCCTGAAATGATAAGGGATGCAACCAATGAAAGCTTGGAAGTTGCGGATCAAAGTTCGAAAAAAGGCGAAAATAAGGCTGAAACAGAGGTTGCTCGATCGAGCAGCACCCCCTTGCTCGATCGAGCAACCCAGAAAATTTGCCCAAATTTGTCTCGGGAAGTTTCTGAAAGTTACAGTACACAAAAACTCGATCGAGCAACCCCGCTGCTCGATCGAGCAACCCCTGATTTGGATGAAAAGCCTTCTAATTCATCTTCTAAAGCCAAAGAAGCCGAGCCCATTGTAATTAAACTTCCTTTTCCTCAACGCCTACATAAATCAAAGCTCGATAACCAGTTTGTGAGGTTTATGGAGGTAGTGAAGAATTTACAAGTGAGTGTACCATTTACCGAGTTGATCACTCAAGTGCCGGCCTATGCAAAGTTTCTAAAGGATATATTGACAAGGAAGCGATCCTTTAATGAAGTGGAGACGGTTGCATTTACTGAGGAATGCAGTGCTGTTTTGCAATCCAAATCACCACCTAAGCTAAAGGATCCAGGGAGTTTTTCTATTCCTTGTAATATAGGTTGCTTAGCAATTGATAAAGCCCTTTGTGATTTAGGGGCTAGTGTTAGTGTTATGCCATTTTCTATATGCAAAAAGTTAAATATGGGTCAACTTACTGTTACAAACATGACCTTAAAAATGGCCGACCGTTCTATTAAACACCCATTGGGGATTTTAGAAGACGTACCGGTTAGAGTAGGGAAGTTTTTCATACCAGTTGACTTTGTTGTCTTAGATATGGCTGAAGACACCCAAACTCCTATCATCTTAGGACGACCATTCCTCCATACTGCGGGGACGGTTATAGATGTTAAGAATGGGAGACTTACACTAACAGTGGGGGATGACACTATCACTTTCAACCTAGATAAGTCAATGAAACACCCCCCACTAGAAGAGACATGTCATAGGGTCGATATTGTGGATTTAACTATTAATGATTGTCCCCCTTTGCGTTTGGATAGGGATCCTCTGGAGATCGCCTTAAATTCCAGGAATGCTGAAGCTAGACGCTCACGGAGTAAACTCAAGTCCATATGGTCGAGACCATTCACAAAAACCAAGGTGCGCAAGTTTGAGTCGGTTACGCTACAAACCGGCAAGGGCGGAATGTTCAAAGTCAATGGTCAACGCTTAAAGACCCATTACGATAGAGCATTTATAGGAGTGAGAGAGGTCGTTGACCTTTTCACTCTTGATCAACCACCATGACTTTGAGGTAACACGGTCGTGCGGGACCGATATAAACCAGCGCTAACCGGGAGGCAACCCGGCATTTACTTGTATTTCATTTGTAAATTTTATTTCGTTTAGCTTAATTATCAATGTCACAGTTACATTAGATTTAGTTTGGATAGTTACTACACTTGTGCTTTATTGAGTGCGGTGAGGGAGCGATATAACAATTCTATTAAGTGTTTGCAGCTAATACAATTGGAAGTCGCTTTAATAATAAGAAACGAAAAGCAAAGCAAAGAAAGTAAGAAGAAAAGAAGAGAAAATAAGTGCAAAGCTGAACATCACAGGTTGCTCGACCGAGCAAAGACATGCTCGATCGAGTTTTTGCTACGTCCAACATCCAGCAACTCAAGCAAGGTTGAAAATCAGAATTTTGAAGGTTGCTCGATCGAGCAAGCTCCTCTTGCTCGATCGAGTCGGTCAGTTCGAACCTGCCCGAAGCTTAAAAAGCCAGTTTTCACCAATTTTCTCTTCATTCCTCTTCTTATTTCGTCCTTGTTCTTCACTACCTCACCCTTATTCTCTCAATTACTGGTATTATCTATCCTTATACTTTCTTCTATTGTATTTTCTTTTAGCTATTTCCCCTTTTCCCTTTTGTTAGTAGTGTCCTTTAGGTTGCTGTTGTTGGTTGATTGTGTGATGTTGTGCTGTTAGCGTCACAATGAGGACACTGTGACATTTAGGTTTGGGGGAGAGTCTTTATTTATGTTGTGTGTTTAGTTTATTTAAAAAAAAAAATCCATAAAAATTGAAAAATTTACAAAATCCAAAAACATGTTTTTCATTTTATTAGGTCGAGTCTTGGTGAATTGAATTACAATGATGATAATTTGCATTGTTTTTGCATTTGAATCCCAAATAAGTTATCCATGTACATTGTTTTGACTTACTATTTTTGAAAACAAAGCTCATAGTACAAGTCTTGACCGTTTTGACATACCTTATGCTAATTAGATTTGGCAATTTTTGTTGGTAAACCACTTAAAATTCTGAGGTCTTTAGAGCTTCCTAGGCCAGGAACATCAATAAACTGGTCTCATTGTTTTTAGGCTTGAGTGTGGTACTCCTTGTGGGATGTGTAACATCAAATTGCATAAGTGTGACATTCGTTTCTTGATACTATACGCGTTCGTTTGATAAGTGCATGAGGAAAGGTGATTCTTTTTGTTCAAATAAGCCTCACATAGCCAAAAAGACTTGATTTTATACCCTTATTATTGAGTTCTCTATTTTAGCCCATTTGAGCATTTGTAGCCTGTTTCATAACCTATCTAATAGCTACATTCTTAGAACTTGCCTACCTTATCGGGACAGTCGCAGTTGCATGTTTTCCTTGTCTACTTGTCTACTATGGTTGGGTCGGGATTTCAAAAAGAATATCAATTGGGTGTAGCAAGTATGTTGGCAATTGTGTCATTTATTCCCTTTGTTGAGAAAGAAAAAAAAAAGTTATGAAGCAAAAGAAGAAAGAAAAGAAAAAAAAAAGAGAGATTTGATTTGAAAAGAATGAAAAAGAAGAAAATGAAAAGAAAAAGAGAAAAAAGAAAAAAAAGAAAGAAAAAAAATTTGTTGCTTCATTGAATTATTCAAGGGAAAATGAAAGGGAATTTACTAGAGTCTAATGCATATTTAGAGAGCAATATCGATCTCTCTCTTGTGTTGTCAAAGTTTAAGATGATTTCTCTAGTCGGTGTTGGTTTGTGCTAGTCTTGTAGATTTGTTTTGGTACGTGTCGCTGCGACTACCGGTCTTAGCCCCACATTCCCAAACGTGCCTTGGCACAATCCATTTCTATACCTTCACCCATTAGCCTCCCTTTTTGTCCTGATTCATGTACTTTGTAGCGAATGCGTATTAGTTGGGGAAATTACTATCACATTAGAATGCATGCATGTTTCATAAGTTGAGTGAGTGTTTCTATTTCTTTCTATCTTCACAAAATTCACCTTTACATAAACTTATGAGTGTTTGAGTGAATCCGAGAGAATCCGACAAATTGAGCCTTGCAAGATTGAAAGGTATTTGGTTTTTGTCTATACTACGGTATCATGTAAAATCTTGGATTATGAGCTGCGTTTTCTACTTTCCTGTACCATTGAATTTGTTTTATTGGTACAACTTGGTCATTACTTTGTTATAGATATGGATAGCTTGGGATTTGTATGTGCATTAACATTAGCTTTGAGTTTTTCATTCACCATTTGTATGTTTGTCTTTGTATGTGTCGAGTGCTTTGCTTAGGGACAAGCAAAGGATTGGTTTGGGGGAGTTTGATGATCATTATTTATATACATATTTTATGCTTCCCTTAGACACATATAACTCGATTTACCGTCTTTCCTTTCTTATTTCTATGCTATTTTAGCTAGAATATCGATTCTGCCGTTCTATTATGTTTTAATGCAGATTGGATGCATTTGGAGCTTTTTTAGTAGATATGAAGCATGGCGGAGTCGGATCGTAGAAGGTTAGGCATGGGAATCGAGAACAAAAGAGAAGAAATGAAGAAAATCGAAGAAACGAGCCAAAAGAAGGTCTGCTCGATCGAGCAAACTATACTTGCTCGATCGAGTCGGTCTGAAGGTTGCTCGATCTAGCAAGATACCCTTGCTCGATCGAGCAACCCAATATTTCGGCGACTTTTTCCTATTTTCCTAAACTTTAACCTAATTAATTAGATTTTTGTATTATAAAAGGAAAGCTTGTCTTTCATGCTTTTCTATGCTTTTCAATGCTTTATTGCTTTAAATTAGAAAACCTAATTTAGTTTGCTTGTCTCCGGATTTATTTCATCAAAGACGATTGTCTTTAGTTCATCTCGTAATCGGTATTCTTCAATCTTTCTTAGTTATTTATTCAATTGTCTTCTTGTTCTTAATTGTTCTTTGTTCATCCTTTCATAGTTATTAATCATGTTTACTTTAATTATTATTGTTGTTGTTTATATCGTTATGAGTAGCTAAATTCCTTTCTAGGGTTGAAAGGGGATCTAGGATTGTTAGAAGGGGTAGATTGATTAATTGAATTGCGATTGCATGGTTATCGTTTGATTATCGTTTTAATTCTAGTTGTTTGATTACTGGCCAGGATTAATTAACTAGT
>JAIUZE010070951.1:0-117098 GCA_022085475.1 Heliosperma pusillum
CAAAATCATCAGAAGATATGTTAGACTATCATAGATCGGAACCATATATAATAATTTCGATTTCTACTTCGGATACACCGTTTATTGAGGTGTTCAGGAGGAGGTCCTTGTGCTACTATACCCACAATCTTTTAGGTGTGAATCAAATTCATTGTTCAAGTATTCACCACCACGATCGGATCGTAGGGTTTTAATCTTTTTATTCAATTGGTTTTCTACTTCATTTTGAAATTCTTTGAATTTTTCAAAAGCATCACTGTTATGCCTCATCAAGTAGACATATCCATATCTACTCAAGTCGTCGGTAAAAGTAATGAAGTAGTGATAACCACCTCTAGCTCGGATAGTCATTGGACCGCATACATCCGTATGTATAAGTCCTAATACTTCACTTGCTAGTGTCCCTTTTCCCGTAAAAGGAGCACGAGTATCTTGCCTAGAAGACAAGATTCGCATACGCCATAAGATTCGTAATCGAATGGTTTGAGTACTTTGGATGAAACAAGTCTCTTTATGCATCGTTCGTTTATGTGCCCTAAACGACAATGCCAAAGGTATGATTGATTAGGTTCACCTGTTTTGAGCTTCTTGTTTTTTACATGATAGACCTCTTTTGCAATATCTAGAACATAAATACCTCCAATAGAAATGGCCTCGCCATAAACCATTTCATTAAAAGCAAAAGTACAACCATTGTTCTTAATGCAAAAAGAAAATCCTTCCATGTCTAACACGGAAATGGAGATAATGTTCTTGGTAAGAGTTGGTACATAATAGCAATTATTTAAATACAACTCTAAACCATTAGGCAAAAGAAGAACGTATGTGCCCACGGAAACTGCGGCTACCTTAGCTCCATTTCCCATGCGTAGGTCCACGTCACCCTTGGCTAGTGCTTGCACGTCCCTCAGCCCCTGTACATGATTACAAAGGTGAGAACCAAAACCGGTATCAAATACCCAAGAAGAGGTACTAGCAAAGTTAATATCTATCATATAGAGTGATGAAAGAATTTTACCTGACGTTGTCACACAACCGTCCTTCTTATCTTTCAAGTACTTGGGGCAATTGCGTTTCCAATGCCCTTTGCCATTACAATAATAGCACTCCGCCTCCGCGTGTTTGTTGACTTTGGGCTTGGCCTTATAAAAGACCTTGGCCTTTCCCTTGCCGGATTTCTTGAAAAGAGTCTGTACCCTTTTCTTGTCCTCCTCACCCCAAGGTTCATGTTCTTCATTTTCATGGAAAGAACATCCTTGGGTGCACTCCCACTAGCCTCCATGTCTCTCTCAGCTTGGGTGAGGAGTGCATGGAGTTCATGGAAACTCTTGTCCATGCCATTCATGTTATAGTTCACCCTAAATTGGGTGAACGTAGGTGAGAGTGAATGAAGGATTTTACCCACCACCAAATTCTTTGGAATTTTGCACCCTAGACGCTCTAAGGTGTCCGCGTGCTCAACCATTTTGAGCACGTGTGGGCCAACTTTTTGGCCCCTTTGAAGCTTAGTGTCAAAGAATTTCGTAATCGCCTCATATTGGACAATTTGAGGGGCTTGCGAAAACATCGAAGTGATCCTCGTGAATATCGCATATGCATTGAGAGAAATCAATTGGAGTTTGAGTTTGGGTGAGATTGACCAAATCAAGACATTATTGACGTCATTAGCAACCTTCAAATAAAGGTCATATTCGGCCCGAACCACCGCGGGCGATCTTGGCGCGGGGGTTCGGTGGGGGGTCTTCAACAAGTAGCGAAGCACGTTATCGGATAACGCGGCGCTCTTGATCGTTGCCTTCCATCAACGAAGTTACTTCCTTCATCCTTAAGGACACACTTGTCCATGACGGATCTCAACCATGAGTCCTTACCCAAGGTTGCAACGTTTGATGATGTCGACATTATGCGAATATGGTAACTACAACAAAAAGAAATATATAAACATTCATTTTCTAATTTACTTGAAAAACATTTTAACAAGTTTAGCATTCATATAATGACCTCTCACTAAATTATATAAATGATTCCAAGACCCATTTTTAAATAAAAATAGTCATCGCATGCTACCTTTATCTAGAAACGGTAAGTCATTACTTGACTAATTCTACCCTTAGAACTCTTGGTTGACGGATTTCAACTAAATCCATCTCCTAGTCCAAGATAACGCTTATCTCGTTAAGACCAATCCAACTTTAGCTTGTGATCGTATCACCCTACTTACCCGAGGTAAAAAGGGACCCACGAGTGTGGTAGCCCTAATGAACACGGGATTCATAGGTGTTATTAATTGGTAAGGCTAATCTCAATTTTTAAATATGTGAGAGATCTTGTCAATGTAGTTATTAATTCCCTATAAGTGAACTAAGTCGGTGAATTGTGAATAACAATGAATTGACAATAACGGTAAATAAAATGCATGTGTGACGATTTTGGCATGAGCGAAAACAAAGCAAGCAATCAAGCAACAATAAAATCCTAGTATGGCCACCTAGCTAATCAAAATTAACTAGATAGTTACAAATTCGGAAACCAACTCTTTGGTCCCTTGCCTCTTCACTTGGAACACCTTCCAAAATGGCACCGTCTTGAGGGAGTCACCGGTCTTCATAAAAAATAATTACAAATGTACAAATATACAAATTCCTATTATACATTTATACTATAAAATAAAATTATTAAATTATACAAACCGGCGATACGAGATCGCAATAAAATTACAACCAAAACGTTATTCCCTTACATTACGGGTAATAACGATAAAAATTAACTAGGTCATACTAGGTACAAAATTTGCATAAATTATTAAATAAATGACATTCATTCATTCAAACATAAATAAAATAAATGGCTGCAAAATTCATGCCAAAATCGTCCTAAGTTCAATTCATGCTCATTGTAGCTCGATTTCTTCCGGGATTCATTGATTTTTAACCATTAAAAAATCAATATCAACATTTAAATCGCATTTAAATTCAAACTAATTAACTAAACTGTTTTAGAACTCAAAATTAGTCACTACTAATTTTGTTGGTCATTAATTAGATCGATTTGATTTCATTTGCTAAATATTACGGTTTAATCATAACAATTATGAAATAAAACCAAAATAAAATATAAACATCATAAAATTTGAAACCAAAAATTTTTTTACATTCTGGAACAATTCCAGGAACTATAAAAATAAAAAACATTTGCTCAAAAAATTTAAATTAATTTTATGAACAAATAGCTTTGTATTTAATGGGTTTATCAAATAAAAACATTAGATATAGTAAAACAGTGAAACAAATTATTAAATTTCACCAAGAGTATCAACATCAGAATGTAAAATGTACAAAAAAATTTCAAGACCAGAAATGGACGTTTCAATTTTATGAACATTATAATCTCATATTATCGACTTTTATCGTATAAAAATCAATGAACATACAATACATAAGTAAAAGTCACGAAATTTTATATACAATATGTAAGAAATGCATGTGAGATCATATTAAAATTTCATGGCCAGAATCAACATGTAACTATATTTAGTTAACTTTTAACTCATAAAATGCATGTTAACTCGGTTTAAACGCCAAAAATCAAAATAAATAGCAAATTAATCCCTAAAATCACGAAATTTTACCACAAATATTTTGAGGTCATTAGGTATACATGCAACAAAATAATTCGTCAGAATCGTATTTTAACTCAAAATCTTTGATTTATTAGTTATCTTATAACTTTAATAAAAATGTCCAAAATGAACATGCATGCTACAAGCTAGCTCTGATACCAATTGAAAGTCCATAGACCTTAACTAGACTCCTCTAATTAGTTGCTAAATTACTTGTTAATTTAGTATTTAATGATCTATGTAACATGCATGCAAATATAAAGACATTTATATAAGAGAAGAAATTTCCTCACATTGATATGGAAAATATAAGGGCACAACAAGAACTCCTTCTTTTTGTTCTTGAGCTAATAATATGGATGAACACAAATAATCTCCAAAGTAGAAGATCTCCTCTAAGTTGCACCAAGATTAACCCAAATAATCTACCCTTATTATTAACTAGATAATAAGATAGATATTATTTTACTAATATTATGACTATATTACTACACTAGTAATACTTAGTAAATATTAAAGTTTGAGAGTTTTAGTAAGAAGATGAGGTTTTTGAGAGAAGTAAGAAAACAAGCACAAAATGAAGTAGTAATAAAATGAACACAAATGCTCATTTTATAGGCCATGAGGCCGGACCACATTGTCCACAAATGGACTATTATTTTGTTTAATTTGTTCACATGCTTTAGAGTGGAGTGTTATAGAACAAGTGATGATTATTTCTACTTGTTATGTCACTTTCATTTAGTAACTAAAGAGTATAAACAAGAGCAACAATCATCACCATTGTAACTACACTCTAACCGGCCACAATGGCCTAGTTAGGTCCATTTTGATTTTTGATATTTGTCTCACAAATACTTATTGATCATATGGTTAATTATCTTGTATAATTAAGTGTTTATTTGATCATATAACAATTATATGACTCAATTAAATAAATAATATGTACTTAACATTTTAAGTAATATTTTACCATTATATCAATATATAATGGGTCCCACAATGCTTGCTTAATTTATTTTACAACTCCTTGTAAATATAATTAACTAATTACCTCTATCTCAAAACCTCAACTAATTTAGTAATTTAACGATTAATTACTAATTTAAATCTTATTTAATCGTATTAAAATAAGATATAAATTTATTAGTCAATTATCGTATAATTGAAAAATAAGTTTAATCGAATTTGAGTTCTTAACTCAATTTCTAACAATTAACTCTCGTACATATCGAATATATGTAATGTACTAATTAAATGTATCGTATACAAATAATTAGTTATTATTTGGATTTCATCCTTTAGGTGTGACCGAAAGGGATCAGTTGATCACCGCTGTCAAACGACAATAACGTCAAACTCTAGTCAGCCAACAGTTATTGATTTACGTTAATCAACTGACTAATCATATATATAGTCAATAACTATCCCAATTATATTTCCTAATAAGATTTATTATGTGGCGCACTATTGTGGAGGACACCTACTCCAACAGATCGTGTAACCATGCTTTTGGAAGTTCGTCGTCGCTGCCCGATTCTTTCCCGTTGGGTGGAGTTTTGTTACTCTAGTCCTGCCCGTCTATATTATGGGGAACATTCTTTGTGGTCTTGTCAGGGAGTCCAGCAGGGTGATCCTTTGGGACCCTTGCTTTTCGCTTTGGTTTTGCATCTCTTGGTGTGTAAGATTCGGGATTCTTTTGATTTGAGTTTGCAAGCTTGGTACTTAGATGATGGCACCATTGTTGGGGATACTTTGGAGGTGGGGAAGGTTTTGGATTTGATTATGGCAGATGGTCCTCAGTTTGGTCTCCATCTTAATGTCGCTAAGACTGAGGTTTTTTGGCCTACTGAGGATCCCCGTAGTCGATTCCCTGGTGTTTTCCCTCCTTGCATTGCTCGGCCTTTGCGTGGTGTTTCTGTTTTGGGTGGGCCTGTCAATACTTGCTCTAGTTTTGGCAGTGAGCTTCTGGCGAAGAGAGTGACTAAGACCATCGAGCTGATGGATTTAGTTGCTAGGCTTGAGGACCCGCAATGTGAGTTGCTTCTGCTTAGAGCTTGTACGAGTATATCTAAGCTCTACTTTACCCTCCGTACATGTTCCCCGGAGATCTTTAGGTCTGTCCATCTTCGTTTTGATGCATCACTTTGTTCTAGCTTGGAACGTATTGTCACCGCGTCTGGGCCTGGTTTTGGGGATTAGCAGTGGCGCCTTGCCACTTTCCCTTTTCATCTGGGTGGGCTCGGTGTTTATGCTGCCGGGGATGTTTTTCATTATGCTTTCCTAGCGTCCCGTTTGCAGTCTGCTGATTTGCAGGCTAAGCTACTTCGGTCTTCAAGTATTGTGGATTCTGGTCCTACTTTCGACAATGCCTTGCGGGTGTTCTCTGAGACTACATGTTCTTCCTTTTTACTTGATTCTAGTGAAATCGCTGCCCCTAATCTTATGAAGAAACTGGCAGATATATATTTTGCGAGGATTGCTGCTACTGCGGAATCTGTATTCTCTTTGACATCGCGTCAGCTTGCGTTATGGAAGTCTCAGCAGGGTGCCCACGCTTCTGATTGGTTGCGCGCGGTTCCTATCTCTGGGTTGGGTCAGACTATGAACCGGAGGACTTACCGTAGTGTGCTGGGGTATCGCCTTGGTGTCCCGTTATTCACGGTATCTAGGCCTTGTCCTGCTTGCTCTCGGGTTTTTGCTGATGATTTGTATGGGGACCACGCTGTTTCTTGTACTGGTACTGTGGGAGTTAAGCATCGGTATAACCTCATTCGTGACACCTTATTCGACATATGCTATAGGTCTGTTATTTCTTCGGGCAAGGAGGTTGATATCGGTTTGGTTGACGGGCATGGCGGATCTCTTTGACCTGCGGATTTGGTACTTTATTCGTGGGACAGAGGGCGTGATGTGTGTGTTGATTTGACAGGGTCTTCCCCCTTGACTCAGACTGGGATGTCTGATTTTGTGCCGGGACGGGTTGTTGGTGATGCTGCTCAGCGCAAATGTGCTAAGTATAGGGATTTATGCGCGACTGCTGGCTATGGTTTCCTACCCTTCTCTTTCTCTTCGCTTGGGGAGCTGGGCTCGGATGCTGTTGACTTGCTCAAGCGGATCCAGAAGTTCTCGGTATCTCAGGATGCTGGGGCTCGGGTGGCCGCTTATATCTTTACTAGGCTTAGTTTCTCTATAGCTAAGGGGGTGGGGGCCCAGATTGTCTCCCGGCTCCCCACCAACTTCTTGTAAACTTTACATTTTATTTTAATGAAAGCTGCGCGCATCTTAATAATAATAATAATAATAATAATAATAATAATAATAATAAGAATAATAATAATAATAATAATAATAATAATAATAATAATAATAACAATAATAACAATAATAACAGTAATAACAATAATAACAATAATAACAACAATAATAATAATAATAATAATAATAATAATAATAATAATAATAATAATAATAATAATAATAATAATAATAATAATAATAATAATAATAATAATAATAATAATAATAATAATAATAAAATTTGAAAAGAGAGCGTTGGTGAGGCGACAGGGAAGGCGACAGGGAAGGCGATCAGCTAGTGCCAGACGGTGACCTCACGTCGTCGGTGGCCACTCTTCCTCGCCGGTGACCTCACGTCGTCGGTGTTGGTGTCCTTTCCCGCAGGTTTAGAGAGGCGGGGGGTTGCGTTTTTGCGTTTAGGGTTCGATTTGTAGCCGTCGTGTTTGCTTGTGGTGGTCGTGCCTCCTGTTGCGCAACTGCTATTAGGGTTCAAATTGTGGCCGTCGTGTCTACTGTTTCTGGTGGCCGGCGCCTCTTCCCTTATTTGCAGTGTCTTCTTTTGCCGGAGGGGGTAGGGTTTTCTTCTTCTTTCTTTCTGTTTGTTTTCTTTCTCTTTGAGGCGGCGTCGTGTGGTGTTGTGCCGCCATCCCTCGCCATTCTGCTGCCGGTCGACGTCCTATCTTTCTATTTGTGAGAGAAGGTGGTTGTTCCGTGTTTCGGTGCCGGCGCGGGTTTTCGCCATTGCATTGTGTCATGGTGTCGGCTGCTTTTCGTGGTACCATGCTGTGGTGCGGCTACGGCTGTGGCGGTCTGTCTTTGGCCGTGTTGTGGTGGTGATGCCGGTTGTGGGTGTCCTTGCCGGTGTCGTTGGGTGTCCCTGGTTAGTTTAGGGTTTCTTTTTTTTTTTCTTCTTCCTTGTGTTATTGTTTTGCTTTTCCAGAATTCCTAAGCCCTTGCACGTGCCTTGCATGTGGGTTGTTGTACGTATTGCCCCATGCCCGTTTTGGTACGATTTCCTTGTCCTTTTTCTTGTATTCATGGGTGTCCGAATGGCCGTGGTAGGGGCCTTACTAAGGCCGCCTGGCAAAAGCATTTTCAGGATCGACATTGTATTGACGGTGATATGGGTCTTACGCGTCAAACTCTTACTGATAGTCTGACGGTTTTCTCTAATGCCGAGATTACTTTAAAGCGGATGTGGCTTTGGTTGTGTGGGGAGTGCTTTAAAACCCATACCTAACGCTCTAGATGTCGGCATAGTCGGGGTGATATTGTTGCGCCTCCGGATTGTGGCGATGGTATCGTTAGCTTTATTATTCATGGTATCCCTAGACCTCCGGCTCCGTCTCCCTCGGTTCTTTCTTCTGATGATGGGGTGGAGCTTGTTCAGTGGTCTGTGTCTTCGCTTGATTGTCTATTATCTTTGGGCCTTCGCACCGTGAAATCAATCCCTCCTAAGTGTCGGCTTGGGTTTGCTCGGGTTTTGAAAGGGGTGTTGGATGATGTGGCTGACTCTCCTGGTGACCTTTCCTGCTGGGTTCGTATGCTTGTGTTGCCTCTGTGTCTGCTTAAGACCTTCGCTCCTCGGAGTAATCTTGAGTGTAGGACTGCTATTAGGCGACAGCGTCAGGAGGAGAGTATTACCAGGGCTATTCTCGCTTAGGGGGTGCCTGGAGGTGGTTTGCAGCTTTTGCGGGAGTGTTTGAATGAGGTTCCTCCCTCGTTTCATGTGGAGGAGGATCTGGATTTGAGTGAGCTTAATCTCCGCCAATGTCGGCGGAAGATTTGTGATGGCCACTATTCTGCTGCTGTTAGGGTGCTTACTTCCTCTGGCGTCGCCCCCTATTCTGATGCCACTCTTGGGGCTTTGCGAGAGAAGCACCTGGTCGCCCCATCCCCTTCCTTGACTCCTTTGCATGTGGATCATCCTTCTCTTGTTGCCTCTTCGGCTGTGGTTTTGGATATGATTCGTAGTTTCCCGCGTGGCACTTCTTGTGGGAGGGATGGGTTTCGTGCCCAACACCTTATGGACTGTTTGAGTGGCGCTGCTGTGGCTATGTCTGATGATTTGATCGCTTCTATTACTAGGGTGGTCAATCTTTTTCTTGAGGGCAGATGTCCATTAGCGCTTGGTGAGTACATTGCCAGCGCTCCACTCACGCCGCTTGTTAAACCTGATGGTGGTGTTCGTCCTATTGCGTTGGCACCGTATGGAGACGTCTTGTTTCTAAGGTAGGTGCTTGTTTGGTTGGTCCCTCTTTGTGTTCTTATTTTGCTGGTCTTCAGTTTGGTGTTGGGGTGTCCGGTGGAGGAGAGGCTGTCTTGCATGCCTTGAATCGGTTCATTGAGGCTCGTGGTGGGGATGTGGGGCTTTCTATGTTGCTGGTTGATTTCCATAATGCTTTCAACCTTGTTGATCGTGTTACCATGCTTCTGGAAGTTCGCCGTCGTTGCCCGATTCTTTCCCGTTGGGTGGAGTTCTGTTACTCTCGTCCTGCCCGTCTTTTTTATGGGGAACATTGTTTGTGGTCTTGTCAGGGAGTCCAGCAGGGTGATCCTTTGGGCCCCTTGCTTTTCGCTTTGGTTTTGCATCCCTTGGTGTGCAAGATACGGGACTCTTTTGATTTGAGTTTGCAGGCTTGGTACTTGGATGATGGCACCATTGTTGGGGATACTTTGGAGGTGGGGAAGGTATTGGATTTGATTATAGCGGATGGTCCTCAGTTTGGTCTCCATCTTAATGTCGCTAAGACTGAGGTTTTTTGGCCTACTGAGGATCCCCGGAGTCGACTTCCTGGTGTTTTCCGTCCTTCTATTGCCCGGCCTTTGCGTGGTGTCTCTGTTTTAGGTGGGCCTGTCAGTACTTGCCCTAGTTTTGGCAGTGAGCTTGTGGCGAAGAGAGTGACTATGACCATCGAGCTGATGGATTTGGTTGCTAGGATTGAGGACCCGCAATGTGAGCTGCTTCTGCTTCGAGCTTGTACGGGTATATCTAAGCTCTACTTTACCCTCCGTACATGTTCCCCGGGGATCTTTGGGTCTGTCCATCTTCGTTTTGATGCAGCACTTCGTTCTAGCTTGGAACGTATTGTCACCGCGTCTGGGCCTGGTTTTGGGGATTGGCAGTGGCGCCTTGCCACTTTCCCTTTTCATCTGGGTGGGCTCGGTGTTTATGCTGCCGGGGATGTTTTTCATTATGCTTTTCTAGCGTCCCGTTTGCAGTCTGCTGATTTGCAGGCTAAGCTACTTCGGTCTTCAGGTATTGTGGATTCTGGTCCTACTTTCGACGATGCCTTGCGGGTGTTCTCTGAGACTACAGGTTCTTCCTTTTTACGTGATCCTAGTGAAATCGCTGCCCCTAAACTTATGAAGAAACTGGCAGATATATATTTTGCGAGGATTGCTGCTACTGCGGAATCTGTATTCTCTTTGACACCGCGTCAGCTTGCGTTATGGAAGTCTCAGCAGGGTGCCCACGCCTCTGATTGGTTGCGCGCGGTTCCTATCTCTGGGTTGGGTCAGACTATGAACCGGAGGACTTACCGTAGTGTGCTGGGGTATCGCCTTGGTGTCCCGTTATTCACGGTATCTAGGCCTGGTCCTGCTTGCTCACGGGTTTTTGCTGATGATGTGTATGGGGACCACGCTGTTTCTTGTACTGGTACTGTGGGGGTCAAGCATCGGCATAACCTCGTTCGTGACACCTTATTCGACATATGCTATAGGTCTGATATTTCTTCGGGCAAGGAGGTTGATATCGGTTTGGTTGACGGGCATGGCGGATCTCTTCGACCTGCGGATTTGCTACTTTATTCCTGGGACAGAGAGCGTGATGTGTGTGTTGATTTGACAGGGTCTTCCCCCTTGACTCGGACTGGGATGTCTGATTTTGTGCCGAGACGGGTTGTTGCTGATGTTGCTCAGCGCAAATGTACTAAGTATAGGGATTTATGCGCGACTGTTGGCTATGGTTTCCTACCCTTCTCTTTCTCTTCGCTTAGGGAGCTGGGCTCGGATGTTGTTGACTTGCTTAAGCGGATCCAGAAATTCTCGGTATCTCAGGATGCTGGGGCTCGGGTGGCCGCTTATATCTTTACTAGGCTTAGTTTCTCTATAGCTAAGGGGGTGGGGGCCCAGATTGTCTCCCGGCTCCCCACCAACTTCTTGTAAACTTTACATTTTCTTTTAATGAAAGCTGCGCGCATCTTATTATAATAATAAAAAAAAAAAAAAAAAAAAAAAAAAAAAAAATAATAATAATAATAATAATAATAATAATAATAATAATAATAATAATAATAATAATAATAATAATAATAATAATAATTCTTTCCCGTTGGGTGGAGTTCTGTTACTCTCGTCCTGCCCGTCTTTTTTATGGGGAACATTGTTTGTGGTCGAGTCAGGGGGTCCAGCAGGGTGATCCTTTGGGCCCCTTGCTTTTCGCTTTGGTTTTGCATCCCTTGGTATGCAAGATACGGGACTCTTTTGATTTGAGTTTGCAGGCTTGGTACTTGGATGATGGCTCCATTGTTGGGGATACTTCGGAGGTGGGGAAGGTGTTAGATTTGAATATGGCGGATGGTCCTCAGTTTGGTCTCCATCTTAAAGTCGCTAAAACTGAGGTTTTTTGGCCTACTAAGGATCCCCGGAGTCGACTTCCTGGTGTTTTCCCTCCTTCTATTGCCCGGCCTTTGCGTGGTGTTTCTGTTTTAGGTGGGCCTGTCAGTACTTGCCCTAGTTTTGGCAGTGAGCTTGTGGCGAAGAGAGTGACTAAGACCATCGAGCTTATGGATTTGGTTGCTAGGATTGAGGACCCGCAATGTGAGCTGCTTCTGCTTCGAGCTTGTACTGGTATTTCTAAGCTTTACTTTACCCTCCGTACATGTTCGCCGGGAGTCTTTGGGTCTGTCCATCTCCGTTTTGATGCAGCACTTCGTTCTAGCTTGGAAAGCATTGTCACTGCGTCTGGGCCAGGTTTTGGGGATTGGCAGTGGCGCCTTGCCACTTTCCCTTTTCATCTTGGTGGGCTTGGTGTTTATGCTTTCGGGGATGTGTTGTACTATGCTTTTTTGGCGTCCCGTTTACAGTCTGCCGATTTGCAGGCTAAGCTACTACGGCCTTCCGGTATTGTGGATGCTGGTCCTACTTTTGATGATGCCTTGCGGGTGTTTTCGGAGACTACAGGTTCTACTTTATTACGTGATCCTAGTGAAATCGCTGCCCCTAAACTTATGAAAAAATTGGCAGATATATATTTTGCGAGGATTGCTGCTACTGCAGAATCTGTTTACTCTTTGACGCCGCGTCAGCTTGCATTGTGGAAGTCCCAGCTTGGTGCCCACTCCTCTTATTGGCTGCGTGCGGTTCCTATCTCTGGGTTGGGTCAGACTATGAACGGGAGGACTTACCGTAGTGTGTTGGGATATCGTGTGGGTGTTCCTTTATTCGTGGTATCTAGGCCTTGTCCTGCTTGCTCTCGGGTTTTCGCTGGTGATATTTATGGGGACCACGCTGTCTCTTGTACTGGCACTGTGGGGGTTAAGCATCGGCATAACCTTGTTCGTGACACCTTATTCGACATTTGCTATAGGTCTGGTATTTCTTCGGGTAGGGAGGTGGATATCGGTTTAGTTGACGGACACGGCGGATCTCTTCGTCCTGCGGATTTGCTGCTTTATTCCTGGGACAGAGGTCGTGATGTGTGTGTTGATTTGACAGGGTCTTCCCCCTTGACGCAGACTGGGCTGACCGATTTTGTGCCGGGACGGGTTGTCGCTGATGCTGCTCAGCGCAAGTGTGCTAAGTATAGGGATTTGTGCGCGGCTGCTGGATATGGTTTTCTACCCGTCTCTTTTTCTTCGCTTGGGGAGTTGGGTTCGGACGCTATTGACTTGCTCAAGCGGATCCAGAAATTCTCGGTATCTCAGGATGCAGGGGCTCGGGTGGCCGCTTATATCTTCACTAGACTTAGGTTTTCTATAGCTAAGGGGGTGGGGGCCCAGATTGTCTCTTGGTTCCCCACCAACTTCATGTAAACTTTTCATTTTATTTTAATGAAAACTGCGCGCATATTATAATTAAAAAAAAAAAAAAAAAAAAAAAAAAAAAATAATAATAATAATAATAATAATAATAATAGTCTGTTTGGTCTTCCTGGATCAGACTTTACTGCACTGCAGAGATTCTTATCTGGGATCTCCAGATTAAGGAGTTTCACCCTGAAAGCCTGATTAGCATCCTGAATACCAGAGACAAATGTGCCACTCTCCTTATACGGCCTCAAGTTGTTAAGACTCTGTTGGCTTGCTGTGTTATTAGAGGGAAGTTCTCTGTTGGTAAAGCTTATGAAGCCATCAGACCTAAGTGTACTCCTTTGCTGGCTTATAGACACCTTCAGAAACGTTACATTCTTCATAGGCAGAAAGTTATTCTGCAACTGGCTCTACAGAGGAAGTTATCCACCATTAACTTATAACTAGAGGACTGCATCTTCCTAACAGGTGCTCACTCTGTCATCAGGTTGCTGAGAGTGCAAGACACCTGTTCTTTCACTGTCATTTCTCATCAGCTCTGCTTTCTTGTGTTCCCCATTGGACCGGTTTGGGTTCCTCCAGCAATCAACTCAGTGACTTGCTCTCATGGATTCACTAATCCAAAAACAAGAACTGGAGGAAATGTTGGATGTTTGCTAGCATTGCAGCCACTAAGTATACTGTTTGGACTGAAAGGAATAGGAGGACCTTTGAGGATAAGGCTAGAACGATCAATGCTTTACTTAAGGAGGTGCAGTACACCGTGAGTGCCACCCTTCTTTGTCAATCTTCAAGTATCAACCAAGAGGAACTTATTGAGGCATTGAACTCCTAGGATAATTTCTTGTTTGTTGTTTCTTAGTGGATATGTCTTTGTAAGATAAACTCATGTATTCCTATTTTTTTGAAATATATGAGAAATATCATTCTTGCAAAAAAAAAAAAAAAAAAATAATAATAATAATAATAATAATAATAATAATAAGGGTTTTTTTACAACTGCTACCTACTATAATTCATTTTTTACCTACTGCTACCTAAGTAAACGTTTTTTAAAAACTGCTACCTAAATGCTTGCTTCGGGAACATTTTAGTACCAATAACCCTCGAGCCTCCAAATACTACCTTCTTAGACGAAATTACCCTCACTTTCACTCTCTTCCTATTCTTACAAGATTACCCAAACAATAAACACAATTTAGCTCTCTTTAATTTCTCCCAATATCTATCATCTAGAACCCTAATTACCTAGATTTAAATTCTTACTTCTATAATATAAAATTTATCTAAATTAAATCATCGTACAAAATTTGTCATCTAAAAACCTAATTTCAACCAAATGAAGGTTTTCTCCCTTCCATTAAATGAAGATTGTGTTTTAAAGCCTATCGCCGCACCATATATTGTATACAAATAAGTGAGGATGACAAAACTAAACCCATGTGGTATTTTAGGCCTACTAAATTTGATGAATCTTCAATTTTTTTTGAGTTTCTTAATTTTTGGGGGTTTTGGATTTACTATTTCTTGGATTATTTTTAGAGTTTATGCTTCTTGTTCTTGTTGTAGTGGTGATGTTGCACATAATAATGTTAATGTGAATGTAATTGAAAGGACAAAGTGGAGGAAGTGAAGGATACAGTGTTGATTGTTGTGATAAAAGGTTTACATAGGGGATAGGGAAAATTGAATAGTGGTCATGTATCTAGTGGAGTGCTGCCATTTCTATCGTCCTCCCCATTCCCATTGATCACAATCTCTTTACATTAGTTTTCTTGAACTTGTTGTTTTGCTCTTACAAATGTGCAACCCATAATTATTGCCTTCTAATTTCTTTCATATAACCCAATTTGTGACTGATGTAAACCCTGAAAAAAAATCCCAGATTTGTTTACTAAAAAAAAGAGGAGAAGCTCAAATTGGAAACAACTAAGGAAAGAGTTGAAGAGTTAAATAAAATGTAGAAGCAAGATTAATATTTTGGAGTTATGCTTAAGATGAACAAATTGAATGAGTAAGAAAAATTGGGTTGAAAAGGATGGATTCAATTAAGTGTCATGAAAGATTAAGGTTGTATGAGGTAGATGTTAAAAGGTTGATGGTAAGGGCAAAATATGAATAGAAATAACAATTTAAGACTAAGTTTTAAAATCAAGGGCTGAGATTGTTTCAATTTAAGTTATTATATGCATTGGTACTAAAAGATTCCCAAAGCGAGCATTCAGGTAGCAGTTTTTAAAAAAAGTTTACTTAGGTAGCAGTTGGTAAAAAAATGAACTATAGTAGGTAGCAGTTGTCAAAAAACTCTAATAATAATAATAATAATAATAATAATAATTGTTGCTGCGGCCACCTTCTCTGCCCTCACTGCCTCACCGGCCACCTTCCCCACCCCTGCTTCTTCACCGGCCACCGTCGGCCGTTCGTTTGTCGATTGATTGTTGAGAGGAGCGTGGGTTTAGGTGGTTGACAGGCGTTTTGTGAGTGAGCGAGGGTTTTCTTTTTGCTGCAGCCGGCCACTCTGGAGCCTGTCACCGGCACATTGTACCCTAATTCTACGTCGCTACCATCGTGCGTGTCTGTGAGTAGGGTGAGCATCGAGCGTCGGTCGTTTGTGCAGCATGTGGCTGTTTGACAGACGTTCTGCGTTTCCTTCCGGCCACCACAATTGATGTGCCTGGTGGTGCCGTGTCGTCGTTGCGGGTGGTTGACGTTGTACCGTGTTCGCTTTTAGGGTCCAACTGGCTGAGCTTTTGGGGTTTCGGGGCTAGTTTCGCCGTTGGTGTCGCGGCTATTTTCGCCGTCAGCGCCGCTGCTAGCATCGCCATTGCCGTGTGTCAGCCTTTGTGGTTGTTGCAGGTTAGCCTTTGTTATTCGAAACTTGGTCGTGCGGCTGATTGTTGGTTATCCGTTTGTTTTTAGGGTTTTGCTTTGGTCTTTAGAATTTTCCACTACATGCACATGCACGTGCTTTAGTGGTTTGGCTCTTGTTTTTGCTTGTTTCGTATCATGCCTATTTTAGTCCGATTTCGTTGTCCTTTTTCCGGTCTTCATGAGTGTCCGGATGGACGTGGTAAGGGCCTCACTAAGGCCGCCTGGCAAAAGCATTTTCAGGACCGACATTGTCTTGGTGGTGCTATGGACCTGACGCATTAAACTCTTACACATAGTTTGACTGTTTTCTCTAATGCCGAGATTACTTTGAAGCGGATGGGGCTTTGGTTGTGTGGGGAGTGTTTTAAAACTCATACCTTTCGCTCTAGGTTTCCGCATGGTCGGGGTGATATAGTTGCGCCTCCGGATTGTGGTGATGGCATCGTTAGTTTTATTATTCATGGTATCCCTAGACCTCCGGCTCCGTCTCACTCGGTCCTTTCATCTGATGGTGGGGTGGAGTTTGCTCAGTGGTCTGTTTCTTCGCTTGATCGTTTACTTTCTTTGGGCCTCCGCACCGTGAAATCTATTCCTCCTAAGTGTCGTCTTGGGTTTGCTCGGGTTTTGAAGGGGGTCTTGGATGATGTGGCTGACTCTCCTGGTGACCTCTTTGTCTACTTAAGACCTTCGTTCCTAGGAGTAATCTTGAGTGTAGGACTGCTGTTAGGCGACAGCGTCAGGAGGAGAGTATTACCAGGGCTATTCTTGCTTGGGGGGTACCTGGAGGGGGTTTGCAGCTTTTACAGGAGTGTTTGGCTGAGGTTCCTCCTTCGTTTCAGATGGAGGAGGACCTAGATTTGAGTGAGCTTAACCTCCGCCAATGTCGGCGGAAGATTTGTGATGGCCACTATACTGCTGCTGTTAGGGTGCTTTCTTCCTCTGGCGTAGCCCCCTACTCTGATGCCACTCTTGGGGCTTTGCGAGAGAAGCACCCGGCCGCCCCATCACCTTCCTTGCCTCCTTTGCCTGTGGACCATCATTCTCTTATTGCCTCTTCGGCTGTGGTTGTGGATATGATTCGTAGTTTCCCACGTGGCACTTCTTTTGGGAGGGATGGGTTACGTGCCCAACACCTCATGGATTGCTTGAGTGGCGTTGATGTGGCTATCTCTGATGATCTGATCGCTTCTATTACTAGAGTGGTCAATCTTTTTCTTGAGGGCAGATGTCCACAAGCTCTTGGTGAGTACATTGCCAGCGCTCCACTCACGCCGCTTGTTAAACCTGGTGGTGGTGTTCGTCCTATTGCTGTTGGCACCGTCTGGAGACGTATTGTTTCTAAGGTAGGTGCTTGTTTGGTTGGTCCTTCTTTGTGTTCTTTTTTTTATGGTCTTCAGTTTGGGGTTGGGGTGTCCGGTGGAGGAGAGGCTGTCTTACATGCCTTGAATCGGTTCATTGAGGCTCGTGGTGGCGATGTGGGGCTTTCTATGTTGCTGGTTGACTTCCAGAATGCTTTCAACCTTGTTGATCGTGTAACCATGCTTTTGAAAGTTCGTCGTCGCTGCCCGATTATTTTCTGTTGGGTGGAGTTTTGTTACTCTAGTCCTACCCGTCTCTGTTATGGGGAACATTCTTTGTGGTCTTGTCAGGGAGTCCAGCAGGGTGATTCTTTGGGACCCTTGCTTTTTGCATTGGTTTTGCATCCCTTGGTGTGCAAGATACGGGATTCTTTTGATTTGAGTTTGCAAGCTTGGTACTTGGATGATGGCACCATTGTTGGGGATACTTTGGAAGTAGGGAAGGTTTTGGATTGGATTTTGGTAAATGGTCCTCAGTTTGGTCTTCATCTTAATATTGCTAAGACTGAGATTTTTTGGCCTACTGAGGATCCCCGGAGTCGACTTCGTGGTGTTTTCCCCCCTTCTATTGCCCGGCCTTTGCGTGGTGTCTCTGTTTTGGGTGGGCCTGTCAGTACTTGCCCTAGTTTTGGCAGTGAGCTTGTGGCGAAGAGAGTGACTAAGAGCATCGAGCTTATGGATTTGGTTGCTAGGATTGAGGACCCGCAACGTGAGTTGCTTCTACTTTGTGCTTGTACTGGTATTTCTAAGCTCTACTTTACCCTCCGTACTTGTTCCCCGGGGATCTTTGGGCCGGTCCATCTTCTTTTTTATGCCGCGCTTCGTTTTAGCTTGGAACGTATTGTCCCCGCGTCTGGGTCTGGTTTTGGGGATTGGCAGTGGCGCCTTGCCACTTTCCCTTTTCATCTGGGTGGACTCGGTGTTTATGCTGCCGGGGATGTTTTTCATTATGCTTTTCTAGCCTCCCGTTTGCAGTCTGCTGATTTGCAGGCTAAGCTACTTCGGTCTTCAGGTATTGTGGATTTTGGTCCTACTTTCGACGATGCCTTGCGGGTGTTCTCTGAGACTAAAGGTTTTTCCTTTTTACGTGATCCTAGTGAAATCGCTGCCCCTAAACTTATGAAGAAAGTGGCAGATATATATTTTGCGAGGATTGCTGCTACTGCGGAATCTGTATTCTCTTTGACACCGCGTCAGCTTGCGTTATGGAAGTCTCAGCAGGGTGCTCACGCCTCTGATTGGTTGCGCGCGGTTCCTATCTCTAGGTTGGGTCAGACTATGAACTGGAGGATCTACCGTAGTGTGCTGGGGTATCGACTTGGTTTCCCGTTATTCACGGTATCAAGGCCTTGTCCTGCTTGCTCTCGGGTTTTTTGCTGATGATGTGTATGGGGACCACGTTGTTTCTTGTACTGGTACTGTGGGGGTTAAGCATCGGCATAACCTCGTTCGCGACACCTTATTCGACATATGATAAAGGTCTGGTATTTCTTCGGGTAAGGACGTTGATATCGGTTTGGTTGACGGGCATGGCGGATCTCTTCGACCTGCGGATTTGCGACTTTATTCGTGGGACAGAGGGCGTGTTGTTTGTGTTGATTTGACAGGGTCTTCCCCCTTGACTCAGACTGGGATGTCAGATTTTGTGCCGGGACGGGTTGTTGCTGATGCTGCTCAGTGCAAATGTGCTAAGTATAGGGATTTATGCACGACTGCTGGTTATGGTTTCCTACCCTTCTCTTTCTCATCGCTTGGGAAGCTGGGCTCGGATGCTGTTGACTTGCTTAAGCGGATCCAGAAGTTCTCGGTATCTCAGGATGCAGGGGCTCGGGTTGCCGCTTATATTTTTACTAGGATTAGCTTTGCTGTAGCTAAGGGGGTGGGGGCCCAGATTGTCTCTCGGCTTCCCACCAACTTCATGTAAACTTTTCAATTTATTTTAATGAAAGCTGCGCGCGATAATAATAATAAAAAAAAAAAAAAAAAAAAAAAATAATAATAATAATAATAATAATAATAATAATAATAATAATAATAATAATAATAATAATAATAATAATAATAATAATAAGGGATGGGAGCGTGCGATTGAGAGGAGAGGAGAGAAGAGTTGCCTCCGCTTCTAAGGCTCCCCTTGGTTGCTATTGGCCGCCCCTCCTTCTGCCACCTGTTGGTGGTGTTATTTGTTGCTTTTAAGCGACAAGTGCGTTTGTACGTGATACTTCCATTTCGATCTAGGTGAGAGAGCGTTACGATCTGACCTTCTTCCGGTGCTCCATTTGTCTTTTACTAATAGCTACCGTTTGAGTTACCGTCGTCGGTGCCGTTTGTGTGTTGTGGGGCTATTTTGTTCTCTTTTTTTAGGTTTTTTTTCTAATCGTCCTTGGTGTGTGTGGTGGTTGTGTTGATGCCGGTGGTCGCCTGTGGTAATCGTGGTCTGCAATTGTTGTTTTCGGTGGGCGCCGTCGTTGCAGGTCGTTTGGGTTTGTTGGTTCGTGTTTAAGGTTCTCTGCGGATTTTTCGTCGGCGCTTTGCAGGTGGTTTATTCTGGTCGTCGGGTTTCCTAGTGTGTCTGTTCCTCCCGGAGTTCCTATCTAGGTTTGACGCAAGCGTTCAGTGGTCGTCTACTAGTGGCCATCTCGACGTGCGGTGTGCCTATTTCTTTTGTTTCTTTGGTTCATGCACACGTACCCTTGTTTTTGAGCTCTTGTTTTATTTTCATGCTCTTGTTTCGATTCACCCCGCATTATCTACATGCCTGATTTGGTTCGTTTCCGTTGTTCCTTTGTTGGCCTTAGTGAGTGCTGGTGACGGAGGTTTTAGATTTATACTCTATGATATTCCCAAACCGCGTCTTCCGTCTTCATCAGATATTGTTGTAAAGACTATTTTACTGGGTGTGGTTTAGATGTGGCTTATCTTGATCGTTTGTGTAATACTCCGTATTTCTGTGTGTTGGGGGCTCGGCCGAGTAGGGCTTACTCGACCTACTCGACCTAGTACATAGGGTACTCGGACGAGTAGAGGCTACTCAACCGAGTTAAATTGGCTGATGTCTAGAACAACATCTAGCATACTCGGGCGAGTGATATTGGCACTCAACCGAGTTAGGTATACTCGATCGAGTACATGTTGTACTCGATCAAGTACGAGGGGTTTTGATGATTTGTCGGACGGTTGGTTAAGGATTTATAATAGGAGTTAAGATTCATAATCACAATTACGTTTCACAGTAAAACCCTATTTTCTCTCTCAAAAACTATTTCCAACTCTTCAAGAACATCCTTAATCTTTCAGTGTCGGATTCGATCTATCGTTGTGTTGATTGCATTGGTATGTATCTTTAATTTGTGATTGATATGTATTGTTTTAAAACCCTAAGTGAATTGGGTGGAAAAGGGAATATTTTGGTATTGATTACATGATCATTGATTGTTTAGCAGGAGGCTTTATAAAAGAAGGATTTTGATTGTGATTTTATATTATCGGATTTGCTTCAGGTAGGGTTTCCTACTCAGTATTTGCATTGCTAATTGATAGCATGAGATTGTTGATTGTTATTTGTGATTAGTGATATGTGATTGATGATGATGGGCATTGTTGTGATAATGATGGAGATTCGGGTTGTTGTCGATGGTTATTAAGGTTACTATGGTTTGGTGATCCCGTTGGGAGATAGGTCACACCCCGAGTTCACCCCCGTGGTTATCCCGCCACGTGGGGGATGTGCACATTAATGTTCCTGATTATCTTGCTGTGGTGAGATGGAATTTCGACGCATGTGGCTGCGGACTAGGTTCAATTGGTGGTTTTTGTAGAGCAGGGATGGTAACCTGAGTCTACTGAGGTAACCGTTGCGGTGGCCCTCCGGTTTCTCATTCCCTTGTGCTTATCTTGTACGTTGGTCGGTGTATGCGAATACTTGCCCTTACTGTTTTAAAAAACTGCTGTGATCCATTGGGGGATGGTCAGCAGGTGATCACAGGTAATCTATAGCGCTGCGTTGGGATGAGGATGGGATCACCATGTCATGCTAGCTTCAGCTTATCAGTCTTGGAGTCTTGAACATTGATTAGTATTTTATATTACATTAACATTGTTGAGTTTGGGTGATTGGTCAGACGGTATGTCGTCTGCTTTGAATCATGTATTGACATTTAAGCATTGATTTAATAAACATTGTTTCTTTATTGCTTGTTTTGATATATACTGCCTCGGGCAACCGAGATGGTAGCACTTCCATGTGCTAAGGGGGTCTTGTAAGGCACCTTGGTGTATGGCGGTGTTACAAAGTGGTATCGGAGCGCTTGATTTTGGAACCTAAAACCAATGAACCTAATGAACTAGAAGTGTCTAATAAAATGAACCCGTGTAAGAGTCATAAGGAGCTACCGCAAGGATTCGGGAGACGTCCTGAAATCGCACTCTTGCTCCTATAGCTCTAACTTGGTCACTATGGGAAGTGTTGGGACGCTATGTGTATTTGATATTGTTATATATGCATGTTGAGAATATGTGAAATGGAGATGGATGTGGAATGGAGTGGAGTGGAGTGATGAATTGTGTCATGTGTGTATCATATGAGGATGGCATGGATAATGTGATGGGATGTGAAACTACATGAGATGTGGTATGATTACATGTTGCGCATGAAATATGATGGCATGATGATGAGCATGAACGAAATATAATGTGTTAAACGGTGTTGAATTTTGGCATGAAATATGATATTGAGCATGTATGGTATGAAATATGCATGAATAGTGGTAACTTTGGCATGAGAGTATGTTTCATTATTAACAAACATGTATATGCATGCATTGCGTCTTTTTAATGTGGTTACCAAGTTGTTGTTGTGGTGATATAAACCTTGAAGGATGATGAGTATGGAATATGATGAATTTGATATGAAGTGGTGATGAGACTTGAGTATGACATGATGAACATGACAATGTTATGTGGAATAAATAACATGTTTGAATTGATCTATTTTGAGTTAATCGATATTGATATGTGGATATGATAAGAACATCTAAATGATTGTGTACTGTGGTCTTATATGTGATATGATTTATGTTGAATAATGGTAAATTTGTTTGGTAACAAAAATTTGATTTATATGAAGTTTGATTTTGCAAGGTCTGTATTTAAACTGCTAAAACTTGAGTTCTATAAATGATATTGATGTAATTATAAGTGGAGATTATACCTTGTTTTGTTACTGTCCTAACGGTATGTCATGAGCCGAAATCGACTTAGAATTGACGGTGATATGCCCGTTTTACGAAAACTGGTCAGTGCTGAGAAATTCGTCGAACTCGACCGAGTGCAGGGCTAGGTAGCACCAAAACGGATACGGACACATAATACGGCATCTCGTGAAATTTTGGAGACGGGACACGCTTTTTAAATTTAATAAAATATACTCCCTTCAATTAACCATGTTGTTCCCTTTTCTTTTGGACATAAGGATTAAGGAAATCAATTTGGACCACACAAAACACACTACCCCACATTCAATTAAATTTGGAGCACACAACTACTCACAAATAAGGAAAGACGGAACATCACCACACTTAGCTTAAAATAGAAAGAGGGAACATCATGGTTAATTGAAGGGAGTATATTTTATAGTTATAAACAACGTACGATTTTATTTTTTTATTAGTTTTTGATATTAAATATCAATAATTCAAGGTAAAATTTGACTTTGACTATAATTCATTCTCATTTTCTACCGAAATTCATCTTCGAATCAATCTCTTTTAATTTTCGACCTCTCATTCCTTGTTTATAAGTGTCCGTGTGTCCGTGTATCCAACACCGTGTCCGACACGGGACGACCAATTAGGAGAAGTATCTGTGCTACCTAGGTGCAGGGTACTCGACCGAGTGTCTTAAAATTTTTGCGTCTGTGATCGGGTTGTCGCGTACCCTAATCAAAGATAAATAACCCAGACTAGGCTAACAACAAATTAATGTAATTAGGGAAGTAAGGGGTCGATCTCGGGGAGACGGGAGATACTTGTGAATAGATATGATTAGAATTTCAACTTGTATGATTGTCACAATGGTTATTACTAATGCTTGTCACTAATTACTAAATAATAACAATGTAATAAAGAAAAGACAAATGTAGATTAACATATTGATGAAATTGGATTTAGGATATGCAAATAATTCATTGAGCGTTCGTAAGAATGGTGTGTTCATTACAATCATAGATCAGATGGTCTAGCAGGCTTTTAGTGCGATTTACTAGGTCTTAATCCACTATGTCACGCTTCGTCTATTCAATTCCTGTATATCTACCTTGGAAAAGAATTCCATACTAGTCAAATGATTTTGGCCAAAAATCGATAACTATCGTTACAATCAAAACATGCATAGACACAACGTTTTAAAGGCACAATTTCTTTTATCCAATTATCATCTTTTAATTAATCTAACATGGCTATCCTACACCCTAGAAGGGTGACTACTTATGAATGATTAACAATGAAAAGGAAACTAAGATTATAAAACTAAGAATGATAAACATGATAAAGGAAATACTAAAAGAAAATGAAACTATAATGTAAAGACGAGAATAAAGATTACCGAAAAAGGATGAGCAAAGATTGAAATGGAATAAGAACTTGAATATGAAATGCAAACCCGGAAATTAGAATTCCAATTACAACTAGAACAACTACAATTGAAGAGAACTTAGAACTAGACTAAACTAAACTAGAGAAAACTAAAACTAAACTAAACTAAGAAAGAAGAAGAACTAAACTAAAGAGAAATGTAAGAAGAGAAGAGATGTTGTGTGAAGGGATGATTTGATATGAGGGGCTTGGAGCATCTATTTATAGTATTAGGGTTTCGTGGAGAAGAGGTCGGGCATTAAACACATAGGTCAAAAATAGGATGAAGGAGCCGCAATGCTCGAAGCAGCACACATACCCGATCAGGTACACACTTACCCGATCGGGTAAGTTGTCATCTAGAAGCTCTTGACTAACGCTTCATCTTCCTTTGCTTGACTTGACTTCCAACATCCCCCTTGACTTATACAATCGGGTTTGTTGATAGGGTATGACGTAAAGCGATGAATTCTCCCGTCTAATTGATTGATCTTCCGACAACTACGAAACCGTCTTTGCTTCTTCTCTCTTTCGAATTAGTGAACCTTATTGAAATGCCTTTCACTTGGTCAAGCTTGCTTCTTCAAATCGTCGGGTTCTAGGCAAATGCTCGGGAATATAGAAAAAGGGCGTAGAAACGTTACTTTCCCTACAAAACAGGTTAGAACATAGGAATTCGCCTAGAAGACGATATTAGCTCATAAAGTGGCTTAACAAAGCACAAATGACATACAAAACCGAGCTAAATTGGGGGTTAAAACCATACAAATATTCACTTATCAAACTCCCCCAAGCTAAACCTTTGCTTGTCCTCAAGCAAACATAACAAATAATACCAGGACAAGGTTGCAAGCATTGGCTACTACACCATCAAGAAACAAATCTCAACATAAAGCTTTGAAAACATAATGAATCATAACCCAAAAACAACGTGGGCAAGAATGATACATAAACATGGCTGAGATTTACATAACGGCGTAGCACAAAGAATTTCACTATAGATTTTTGGCTCTTGCATGATCTTTTGACATATGGACTCTTACGACACACTCGAACACTCATTGTATGTAAAAGCTGATTTCTTTATGTGTAGATGTTTTGAGACACTCACCTATCTACGACTTATGAGAATGTGTCCGCAGTCTAATATGGTAAACAATTCAAAATACAAGTCAAAGATCATAATGCACATAGAAAAGAAGCCGGAAAAATAGGAAGAAGGCTTTGGAAAATGGGTGAAAGGTGGACAAATAGTTATGGTCATGTGAAGATTAGAATGAGCTAGCAACTGACCAATGATAAATGGATACTCAATCCAAACTTTCGATTAATTACCAAAAGACGGATAACGAGGCCAAAAGAAACAAATTGGCTTATTACACACGAAACACAAGGGTAAAACTCCTTCTAATCATTGAATTGACATTTTGAGGAGATACTCACAACTTCTTCTAATTTTTTCTCTTTTCTTTCTTTTTCGATTTTCTTTTCTCTTTTTTCTTTCTTTTTCTATTCATTTTTTTCTTTTTTTTTTTTTTTTTTTTTTTTCTGTTTCATTTTTTTTTCTTTTGAACATAACATCACTTTTTGAACAATTTCGTTCTCCAAATTCACTTTGTCATATAAGAACAAATCTTCTCAAAAGAGCACCCATACACCATAGTCTAGCTACTAGCTCAAAAGGTAGGCAGTTTTTGTATGTAGCTATTATTTTGTGAAGCATTTGTATGAAGGGGCTAATTTTGAGGGGCAAATTAAAGTTAAAAAGGCTTCAAATCTTAGTGAATCATGAATGCAATGCTTATAGAAATGAAATGAGAACCATACTTATGCGTTTTGACATGACACACATCACAAGGAGAACTACACACACCTAACTGAGACTGGGTATGGATGTACCAGTCTAAGGAGGTTCTACCTTACAATATATGTAACTTGCCAAATGTCAAGATCAAGCGTACTCATCTATAGATTCATTCCATGCCTACTGTGTACAAGACTTCCCCATGTATGCACAATTCAATAAAAATTGAATCATTATGGTTTGAAAGCTCTAAGTTTGGGAAATGTAACATGATAGCATAGTAAACAAGCAAGCAAAGCATGAAAAGCATTCAATTGTGTTCAAGAATTTTAAAATTTCTCTCTAAAATCTTCTCTTTCTTATTCAAAACCTGAAAATTATAACTAAAATGCAAAATGGGAAAATGCAATCCCTCCCCTAAGCTAAACATCACATTGTCCTCAATGTGAGCACGAATACTAAACATGCAACGAGATGCTTAATGGGAAGAAGGGTAAAAAGGGAAAAAGATGAAAGAAAAATGAAGCTTACTAGTGAGCGCGGACTCCCCCAAGCTAGTATTTTGGACTTGACAAGGAAGGTCTTTATAGATTCTCTTCAAAAACTCTTTCATCTGCAAAATAAATCCTAACAACGAAAAAGGGAAAACACGGGTTGCCTCCCGCGAAGCTTTATTTGAATGTCTTGCTAGACTTTTTATTAATGAAAATCATTCGTTGTGTCTTAAAAAGCATGTCAATGCCCTTATAAGTCGATCATATACATGCGCATGGGCTATACAAAAACATATGTAAGCAATTGACAAGATATAGGCATGAAATATTGAAGGTAAGAATTGATATATCTTATCATTGTGCGCATGACAAACTTCATAGATGACCACTGAACTGCTCCACTCGTCAGTGAGAGATGGAGTGAAATGTTTAAGATCATGGAACAAACAATTAATTCCCAAAATGCCATTAGTGGACTCTAATTGGGGGTAGGGTGAATCAAAGGATTGGGAATCAAAAATAAGTGGTTGATCCCACTTAATTTCAAGGCTAGGTTCACAAAACCCAGTATCACTTTCAAATAAATCTGGAATATCCTTAGCGAAGGGATTTTCAACGAAATCTGATGACTCGATCGACCACTCTCCATTGGAGTCACAAATGGGCTTAACAACATCCTTGTCTAAAGTCTCGACTACCATATGGTTAATATCAATAATGGGGGTCTCGAAATTGTCAAATGGAACGACACTAGAGTGACTTTCAATAGAAAAGGTTGGACCATCATCATCGTCATCTATTAATTCATATGATTGGGGAGAATTAGACTCACATGAGGGACATGAAAAAGAACAGGAGAAAATAGACTCACATGGGGGGGGCTGAAAAAGCATAAGGAAAATTGATTGGCTTACAAATTTTAAACGTGGGTTCTTCCTTTTGCCCTTTGAGTATTTGAAGTTGAGCCCTGATTTCATTGATTTGCTCTTGAATTCTCAACCGCCGGTGCGTTTCATCCAGAGATTGGGATGCCATAAAGTCCAAGAAAATCCAAAGTTCATTTCCTCTCTTCTGATAAAAACTTCCAGCACTCAATTGCATAGCCAGGCTACGACACTTAATGAGCATTCCATGAATCACGACATTCCTCATATAGGTCTCATCAAGGGTATACCCAAGAGAGATAATATGGTTAGAATAGCTATAAAATCGGTCGAGGTATTCATGGAAAGGCTCATTCTCACATTGTGGTGGTTGGAAATAGATAGTCATTGAGAGAAAATAAAGCAAACCCTTTGAAAGAAAATATTCCTATTACCTGAAAAGAGTCACTATACTACAACGAAAAGGTGAGAAAAATCTCAAGGAACAAGTGTTCCTCGACACAAAAGAAAAGAAGAAAAGAAAAAGACAAGGTAAAACTCTACTAATCACAAATAAACAAAACCGTGCTCCCCGGCAACGGCGCCAAAATTTGATCGGGTTGTCGCGTACCCTAATCAAAGATAAATAACCCAGACTAGGCTAACAACAAATAAATGCAGTTAGGGAAGTAAGGGGTCGATCTCGGGGAGACGGGAGATACTTGTGAAAAGATATGATTAGAATTTCAACTTGTATGATTGTCACAATGGTTATTACTAATGCTTGTCACTAATTACTAAATAATAACAATGCAATAAAGAAAAGAATCTAGGGAAGTAGGTTCACACATGTAGATTAAAATATTGATGAAATTGGATTTAGGATATGCAAATAATTCATTGAGCGTTCGTAAGAATGGTGTGTTCATTACAATCATAGATCAGATGGTCTAGCAGGCTTTTAGTGCGATTTACTAGGTCTTAATCCACTATGTCATGCTTTGTCTATTCAAATCTCGTATGTCTACCTTGGAAAAGAATTCCATACTAGTCAAATGATTTTGGCCAAAAATCGATAACTATCGTTACAATCCAAACATGCATAGACACAACTGTTTAAAGGCACAATTTCTTTTATCCAATTATCATCTTTTAATTAATCTAACATGGCTATCCTACACCCTAGAAGGGTGACTACTTATGCATGATTAACAATGAAAAGGAAACTAAGATTAGAAAACTAAGAATGATAAACATGATAAAGGAAATACTAAAAGAAAATGAAACTATAATGTAAAGACGAGAATAAAGATTACCGAAAAGGAGGAGAAAAGATTGAAATGGAATAAGAACTTGAATAGGAAATGCAAACCCGGAAATTAGAATTCCAATTACAAGTAGAACAACTACAATTGAAGAAAGCTTAGAACTAGACTAAACTAAACTAGAGAAAACTAAAACTAAACTAAACTAAGGAAGAAGAAGAACTAAACTAAAGAGAAATGTAAGAAGAGAAGAGATGTTGTGTGAAGGGATGATTTGATATGAGGGGCTAGAGCATCTATTTATAGCATTAGGGTTTCGAGGAGAAGAGGTCGGGCATTAAACACATAGGTCAAAAATAGGATGAAGGAGCCGCAATGCTCGAAGCAGCACACATACCCGATCGGGTACACACTTACCCGATCGGGTAAGTTGTCATCTAGAAGCTCTTGACTAACGCTTCATCTTCCTTTGCTTGACTTGACTTCCAACATCCCCCTTGACTTATACAATCGGGTTTGTTGATAGGGTATGATGTAAAGCGATGAATTCTCCCGTCTAATTGATTGATCTTCCGACAACTACGAAACCGTATTTTCTTCTTCTCTTTTTCGAATTAGTGAACCTTATTGAAATGCCTTTCACTTGGTCAAACTTGCTTCTTCAAATCGTCGGGTTCTAGGCAAATGCTCGGGAATATAGAAAAAGGGCGTAGAAACGTCACTTTCCCTACAAAACAGGTTAGAACATAGGAATTCGCCTAGAAGACGATATTAGCTCACAAAGTGGCTTAACAAAGCACAAATGACATACAAAACCGAGCTAAATTGGGGGTTAAAACCATACAAATATTCACTTATCATTCTGGATGGTTACAGGGGCGTGTACTCGACCGAGTACTGTATGTACTCGGCAGAGTGCGTCGTACTTGACCGTGTAAAGAGTGTACTCGACCGAGTGTCTAGTATTCGATTGAGTGTGTTATAGTCAACCGAGTGGCTTCCCCACAGCGGGTGAATTATGGAATTGTTTTTTCCATGTATTGTTGTGTGTACTAAGTTGTTTCATATTTTGCATATGTGTAAAGAAGTGTCGTCTTGGAGAGTGAGTTTGCGGATTCTATAAGGGAATAATGTTCCCCATGGTTGTGTTGTTTTGTGAGAAATGTGTGTGGTTATATGTGATTGGGATTAGTAGATTGTTGAACCTCGTGAGGGGAAGGAGCTGGTTTTGTGTTATGTGGTAGTGTAATGATGTCGTGAGTGGAGTAATTTGTAGAGGCGTACGTGTTTATATGATCAAATGATAATGTGAGAAAGGAAAGTATAAATTGCGGATTTAGAAGACAGATATGAATGGTTATAAAGGGAAATATGTTTAAGAAAAAAGGAAATGTTTGAGTTGATTAGGGATATATGTGATGAGGACCGATATAGAGAAATGTAATGATGATGGTACCTAGCGAGCTTAGTCTGTTTGTTGTGTAAATAGGACTTGGATATTGTTTTGATGGAAAGTCGGAAAACTAAAAGACAATTGTGGAAATGAAATATTATGGAAAGTATGATATGATGTAAGCATTGTTCTGAGGTATGGTAAGGATGGATAGTAATAATATATGCTGAGTTTCGTTGTTGTTTGGGGATATTAATAGCAAATGAAGGAAAATAGTGTAATAAGAGTAATATTTATTGTGTATGATTGGAAGATTGTAGCGGCGTGTTGTCGAGATTGGAATCTTGAGGTAATAAGAAAGTAGTCGGGTTATGAGAGGACTAAATAGTGAAAGTGAATCTTTGGGACAATGAGTAATTGTAAGTGGTGCGAATTGGAAGAAGTATAAATAGCGAATTGGTGAAGCAAAGGAATAATTAAAGCAATAGAATAGCGTAAATGGAATGATATTTATGAATTTACGAAATAATTTGTATTGAGAACTATGAGTTAGAAAGAGACAAGTGGAAGAGGAATATTTGGAGGATCATATTTTGTGGTAAGTATTAGGGATACAAAGACATAGTTTGGTAAGAAAGAGTTACGAAACGGTGATAGTAGTTTCGAATGGATTGATAAATGATTTTGTGATAAAATAATATAGTATAAAGGTATATCGGCAGATAATATTTGGTGGGAAATTGTCGGTTAGTAATCGAAGAGAATGTTGTGGAAAGTTAGGTGGAATCATTTATGACTTTGGAAGTACTCTAGGTAGTGGCTTGGGTGAGATGTATTGGCATTTGGTGGTGTATTGATTGAATACCGTTATTATGAAAATTTGGCAGTCTGAAGTGTTGGGGTTGAAGTAATGGGGATACAAGATATTTAAATGAGAAATTATGGATGAATATTCAGATAGGTTGTTAGTCGTTAGTGGAATCTTTCATGAGGATGTGGGACTAAAGGAAGAATGAGAGCTATTGAGTCTAAAAAGGGAATGTAAGAGTTTGTTATGTTTATATTTAGTAGCTATTGATGCGTGTATTTTATATAGACTTTCTAGTCCATTTATTGCACGCATTTCTATGTCATTTAGGTGATATTATATCACTATATGCCCCTATTTGGCTACTTTGTACTTTCATTACTATTTTGTAGGTACAAGCTCGTAGTAGCGGAAACCGAGCCAAAACAGTCCAATTTGCATGCATTTAGGGGAATGGAAGGAACGGGACGGAAGCTCTTGCATTGGAAAGCGTGAAACCGCTCGCAATCAAGTCCAAAGCCGTGTCCAACACTGCACGATAGGCCAAAAGACCTCGATCGATTATATATTTGGTCGATCGAGGAGCGTTGAAGAGAAGAGTTGCTCGATCGAGCTGTCCTGTGCTCGATCGAGTGATAGCTGCGGAAAAGTTACTCGATCGAGTAGAATTGTTACTCGATCGAGTGATTTCCTCCAATAAAGTCCTCGATCGAGTGGTTATTTCCCTCGATCGAGTAGAATCTATCATGGGCCTTAAGTCCATAGCTTAATTAGGGTTTTAGAGTCGTGTTATGCTTATTTAAGACTCTTATTCGTCGTCATTAGGGAGATTCGGAGTCATTAGGACTCAGAACCATTAGGGTTCGGAATCATTAGCATTAATCTTTCATTAGTTTCTGAACTTTTAATCTTTGGTTTACATTCGGGTTCATCGACGTGGATTGTTCTTTACGCCGTATTTGCTAAGATTGTAAACTACTTTCTCTCTTTACTTCTTAACCTTAGTCTTAATTACTGTTTACTCTCTTTAATTACTGCGTTGTTATTGTCTATGCTTGTTAATTACGATTTTATTATGTCTAAAGTCATATGTTCAATCGTCTTTGTTAGCATCGTTAATAACATGAGTAGCTAATTCTCTTGTATGTTGGGATGAGGGAAACTGTAGTAGAGGCATGTTAGGATAGATTAATTTAGTTCGTCTTGAATATGAGAATCAGTTTAAGCAATTTAATTGAGGTTTAGTTTTATGAGTGCACACAGGAGACTAGGCTAGGTAGTTAACCCCGACCTGGATCAAGAGATTGGAAGGGAAGGCTTGCTTAGAATTGATAGGTGACTCCTAAGAGGGCGAAAGTTAATTAGGAAAATCCCTAGGGTGGTTTGAGACCGAGAGGAGAAAACCATTGCTCTTCTCATTGATAGATTGACTGACTTAGTTGACCCGTAGATGTCGATATTGCAGTGGACCGAATCCTAGAATATTTCTCTTTTATCTGACTTATCTCTATCTTTATTTCTCTTCCTTTAATCTTATTTAGTTTAGTAAAACCAATTTTCAAAACCCCCAGATTGTTTCTTGCAGATTTAGATTTCAATTAATTAGTTTCCTCCCTGTGGAGATCGACCCTACTTCCGCTATCTTCTTAGTTAGTAGACTTAGGTTTTATTTTTGGTGTATAACGACACGCATCAAATTTTGAGTAGCTATCTTGAGATAGTGATTTTGGTACTTGTAGATCGTTTTGCGGGGAGAGATGCGTTGATGGAGGAAGACAAGTTTTGGTTGAGTTGAGAATGTTATGAAGAGACTATAGTATTGTTTGGACGAATGTTATAGTTGCGTGTGGAGGTAGTTTCAAGAGTAATGATTTCGCGGTTTGTTTTTATGTAAGGAAATGCGAAGTGTCGAGGTGGTAATTCCTAACTAATTGTGTTGTCGAGTTAACCTTTGTGGTATTGAGTGGTAAGAATGTAGACTTTGTGAACAAGAAGAGAGTAATATGTCGTAGTTGCGCGAGTTTGAGGGTGACGTTTGGGATATATGGGAATCTAGTTTTCTTGTTGCGATTGCCTATGTGTCATTAGTAACTCGTTACTTGTATGATGGATTAGTGGAGTGAGGTCTGAGTGTTTTCGTGTAACGCTTGGAGATAAGTGTATGGGGAAGTATTTGTAGTATGTGTGTGTCAAGTGAGGTTACCTTTATCATGGTTGTGTAATGGTGTCATTAGTATGGTGGTCTGTTATGCCGGTAATGTGATAAGGCGAGTGTCCATGGGTTAGCTATACTATCGAGTCTTGAGGGCTTGCAGTACTTGTGTGTTGGGCATGTGTATAGAGGTCGTATTTTTATTGTTATCTTTGCTATTGTCTGGTGGATTTAAGAGTGGAGTCTAATCGGTGGGCTTGTATCAGTCGTTGTTGTTGAATTCTTTGTCCTTTTCTTTCCGCATGTACATGTGTACTTTGATGTTTTGACTTGGTGGGTGTAAGAAGGGCGAGAAATTTAATTATGGTGTGCTTGAGGTTGTAAGTGGTTCATTGTCGTTTGGAGGATTTTCTGAGGATATGGTGTTAGAGCGTATCATGGTTGAGTGTATGTAGTTGAGATAGGGCGAGAATTCAGAAGGATGTTATGACTAATCGTGGTAAATGATTGAATTAATGTTCCATGTTGAGGATTTTTGGGAGGATTCTAGGTGATGTGAGAAATGAATGATGATGGGGTTGTCGTATAATTGGCAGTGTTGGTATTAGAATATTAAGCGAAATTGGGTGAGACGGGATGATGGCAACAAAGTAAATAAGTAAGAGTTAATGATGAATAGGTTAAAGGGCGTAGCAGCATTTGAGGAAAGCGGGTTGTCTCTTTGTCGTGACTGTGTTTTGTGGAATAGTTAGACAATATTAAGATTTGATTGATAAAATTTGGGTGAATTGTTGTTAGTCAGTTGTGCAGTTGAGGTATTATTATAGGCATGAGTGTGGCGTTGCGGTCTTAGTTATTCGGTGATGATCGGCTTTGGGTTATGTGAAAGGATAGAATTATTTTGCATGACGATAAGTTGTGGTATTAATGTTTGGTATGGTGGTGGAAGTTAAGGAGTATTATGTTGTAAAATGGTGTGTGATGTTGTGAGTACTTCGTGGTGGATCAGGTGCTAGGTCTTGTTGAGAGGTTGAGTTTGATATGATCAGGTGAGTGTTGGTAGGTGTTGTTAAAGAGTCGGAGTACTTGTGTAGGTGTGATGTCGGTAGGATGTGAAAATTTCGATGGTAACATTTGACGGTGTTAGCTCGAATGTCTTGTCGATGTATCTATTGTTGGAATTTTTGGGTTGTGATGTTGTATCCGATTGTGACGGTCTTTGGGGGTACCCTTGATATGTGAAGGTGCTAATGCTCGCGTGACTGCTTGGTTTTTCTTTTCTGTAATGTGGGTGTGAACTTCGGGGACAAAGTTCGTTCTTGAGGAGGGAAAAATGTAATCATTTGTATTAGTTTTGGGAGACTTTTGCTTTCTTATTGGTCTTACTTGTTGATGGGAACTTGGTGTTGGTTGTTCCGAGTTGATATGTTATTGGTAGAGTCCTCGCGTCATTGTCTGCGTGGTGTTGTTGTGTTGTGACATATGTTTAGCATATGTGTTGTTGTCTTGTGTCTTGTGTTGATAGTTCGTAGGGGTGTTTGTATGGTAGGAGTATGAGTTGTGAACTTCGAGGACAATGTTCGTTCTTAAGGAGGGAAGACTGTAATACTCCGTATTTCTATGTGTTGGAGGCTCGGTTGAGTAGAGGCTACTCGACCAGGTGGAATTGGTTGATGTCTAGAATGTTGTTCTGATCTCGCGCACTCGGGTGAGTGATATCCGCACTCGACCGAGTTAGTTGTACTCGACCGAGTACATGTTGTACTCGATCGAGTACGACGGGTTTTGATGATTAGTCGAACTGTTGGTTAAGGATTTATAAGAGGAGTTAAGATTCATAATCACAATTACGTTCACAGTAAAACCTTATTTTCTCTCTCAAAAACTCTCTCTAACTCCTCAAGAACATCCTTAATCATTACTTGCCGGATCCGATCTATCGCTGCTGTGTTGATTGCATTGGTATGTATCTTTACTTTGTTATTGATATGTATTGTTTTTAAACCTTAATTGAATATCATTGATAGTTTAGGAGGAGAATTTATAGAAGAAGGATTTTGATTGTGATTGCATATTACCGGATTTACTTCAGGTAGGGTTTCCTACTCAATATTTGCATTGCTAATTGATGGCATGAGATTGTTGATTGTTATTTGTGATTAGTGATATGTGATTGATGATGATGGTCACTGTTGTGACAATGATGGAGATTGGGGTTGTTGTCGATGGTCAATTCGTGGTTTTTGTAGAGCAGGGATGGTAACCCAAGTCTAGTGAGGTAACCGCTGTGGTGGCCCTCCGGTTTCTCTTTTCCTTGTGCTTATCTTGTACGTTGGTCGGTATATGCTGTAACACCCCGTAAATTTGGACCGTTATTATATTTTAAAAATAATATTTTAAATCAACTTTAATTTAATATTAATTTAATTGAAATAATAATAATTCGACAAAATATAATTTTATTTTATTTTGAAGTAATATAATTATTTTTGATAGTTTGGAAATGTTTAAAAGTAATTTAAACTATATTTAAACCTTTTTCTTTAATAAAAGAGTATTTCAAAGAAAAGTCGTAAAAATGGGATTTTCCATTTCTTACGGTCGTTGGGTAAATGAGTTAGGATATTAGGCATAGGAGTACTTAATTTTCTAGTAAACTCGTGTTTAAAAACTTTAGCGTTGTCGGAAATCGCGTTTGACGAATAATTCGAATTCCCGTCAAATCGAACCAAAACCGAGTAAAAAAAATAGACCAAAACTCCCCTTGACTCTTGACAGCCCCCTTACCCTTTCATTTGTGTTCTAAAACATTCATCATCAACATCAACCAAACCCTAACTTTTTTTTCTTCCTTTCAATCACTAATTTCATCATAATTTCTTCGTTTCTAGTCCGATTTCACAAAATTTATATTTTCGGAATCCTCTCTTCAAGATCTACAACCTAGTATGTTTTAATTTTAGTTTTCATTATGTCGATTTAAGATGATTTTGAGCATAATTTCGGTTTTAGTAATTATTATTGTGTTTTTGTTGTTTTTAATAGGTGAAGATTATGAGGATGATATAGGGGACTCCTATATAGTAGAGGATGATGGGTAGCTACTGTTTTTAAGGTTTTCTCAAGGGTTACTTTTGTTTTTTTCTAGTTTAAGGTAACTATTCCGAGTTACTCGACGATATAATGTTACATTTGTTATGTGTTGGATGTTATGTGAGTAGTAATTTGTTAGGTTTTATTCATATGAATTATTGTTGTTAAGTGTATTAGTTTTATGGTTATTTCATATGTTTGTAGTGTTGAATTGAATTGATAATGGTTGTGTGTTGTTGGAATGGTTTTGTATCATTGTTGAGACGGGTTTTGGATGGAAAAGGAAGGAGATAGTAGGGCTGCCCAAAACAGCCCCAAAATAGGCCGTGTGTGGGGCGTGTTTGTGGTGTGTTTGTGGCATGTGTGTGGCCGGGTTTGGCCGTTGTTCGGGTTGTGTGTTTGAGCCTTTGTTTGATGCTTTGTGTTTGTCATTTGTACAATTGAACATGTTGATATTTTGGTGTATTAGTAATTTTTATTATTATGAGAAATTGTTGGAAATGGGTTAGCTTATAAGTTGGAATAATTTTTCCTTATGTTGATAATTTTCACATGAATTGTATTATGTTGAATTGTGTGATTTGAGTCAAAATGAGTCAAGACTCTGAGCTGGGCCAATATGACCGAATGAGTTTGGTCAAATTAGGTTTAAACCGGTCAGCCCTGATTTGACCAATGACCCGTCGCGGGACTTGGGTCGGGGATTTGTCTTTGGGGTAAGTTTGGATGACTATGGTTGATATTGAATGTTATATTTTAATGCCTTGGCCATGTTGGTTTGGAAGGTTGGATTGTCATTTGATTATATTTGTATGTAGTCGTCCATATGCTAGCTTGTGATCATTTGTATTTACAAGTTTGGACTTTTTGCCCTTTTTATTGTTAAGTTGGCTAAAGTATTCACTTGGGACGAGGTCTTAAGTGAGTATTTTCAGTTATTGTCATAGATAGGTCATTATAGTCTTTGACGAGTGTATGTTCACGGCTTAATAGCCTTTGTGTTCCCGGCTTGGTGGGTTTATATCCAAGCTGGGGCATGACTTTTCTGCCTATTTTGTGAGTGGATGGTCAGCTTAAGTACTAGCCAACCCTTTGGTGGACTCCTTAGGGTACTCATGTGGTTTTATCATGAGTCTTGGGTGCGGTGGTTTTATCCGCATTTCTCTAGGTCTGCGCAGTCTAGGATTAGGGTTGAGTTGTATCTTGGCCATGTTTTAAATGTAACCTCTGAGCTAAAATACTAGCTTCCCTACCTCGTGGTATAGACTCGAGTTACAAAGTGACTATTGACTGTACTAGGAACTTATGCCTGTCTCTAGATATATTGCCCTTTCTTGTTTGATGATTCTATGAAACATAGAAGGTGAGATGCAAGCCGGCTATGGTTGATAGAGTTTGGATTCCCGTATGATATGTGACTCACATGATAGTGTAGCTTGAGTTGGTCTAGTATTCACATACTAGGACTATATGTTATTTATATTGAATTTCACATGAAAAGCTTGATGGTTTAGCCTTTAAATGGGCTATGTATTATATTTGCTCATATTTATATGCTTTCATGTTATATTAACATGACATTTCGTGGCTGGGAGAACTCGGAGTTACTCCCCACTGACTGTGGCTTTCGTGTTTGTATAAAATGCGATTGACAGGTAGGTGATGCTTATATGGGGTACACGGACGAGCTAGCGAGCAAAGTAACCTTGGAACTTAGATTGGTTCCCATTTTGTAGTGACATGTATGTCACACTTTTAGAGACATATGTCTCCCTCTGTACATTTGTTTTGTATCATTTTGTTCTCCGCTATTTATATCGATGGTTATGTAAATAAGTTTGTTTAGACCTTGCATGTTTTGACACCTTCTATTAGGATATCTTTATAACAGGTTCAGGTTTTAAAAATTACAGGTTTTTACTCAAATGAACCTATTACAAACATATCCATGCAGTTTTTATTTAGAAATTACGTGTTTAATTTTTCCGCGATTTTTGAGGGTGTCACATATGCGAATACTGACCCCTTACTGTTTTTTCAAAACTGTTGTGATCCATTGGGGGATGGTGAGCATGTGATCACAGGTAATTTATAGCGCTGCGTTGGGATGAGGATGAGATCATCATATCATATCTAGCTTCCGCTTATCAGTCTTGGAGTCTTAAACATTTATTAGTATTTTATATTACATTACCATTGTTGAGTTTGGGTGATTGGTCAGATGGTATGCCGTCTGCTTTGAGTCATGTATTGACATTTAAACATTGATTTAATAAACATTGTTTCTTTATTACTTATTTTGATATATACTGCCTCGGGCAACCGAGATTGTAGCACTCTCATGTGCTAAGGGGATCTTGTAAGGCACCTTGGTGGATGGGGGTGTTACAGTTTGTCCTCTAAGGGGTTGCACACAATGAAATCCATTCCTCCTCGGTGTCGTCTTGGTTTTTCCCGGGTCCTTAAAGGGGCTCTTGATGCTGTGGTTGACTCCCCGAGTGACCTTTCTTGCTGGGTTAACTTGCTTGTTCTGCCTCTTTGTATTCTCAAGACCTTCCACCTAGAAGTAATCTTGAGTGTAGATATGTTATCAAGCGTCAGTGCCAGAAGGAGAGTATTTCCAGTGCCGTTTGTACTTGGGGTGTGCATAAGGGTAACTTACAGCTTTTGCAAGGGACCTTGGTTAAGGTCTCTCCCTTTTTCGTTGTGGAGGAGGAGCCTGATACGAGCGAGCTTAATATTCGTCAGTGTCGGCGGAAGTTTGTGACGGTCATTATACTGCTGTTGTCGGGTACTTTTTTCTTCTGGCATTGCCCCTAATGATGCTGGTTATTAAGAGGCTTTGTTTGATAAGCACCCCATCGTTTCTTCTTCTGCCTTCCCACCAGATCACCATCCCCTTATTGTGTCCCCGTCTATTTTTTTGAACATGGTTAGGAGTTTTCCACGTGGTACTTCTTGTGGTAGGGACAGTTTACGTACCCAACACCTTTTGGACAGTTTACGTACCCACTTATATATTGAGAACCGTAAGAATTCTCACTAAATTTGTCACTCTGTCATATGTACATCTCAAGAAATAATTTGCCACTAAGTTTTATATATATCTCTATTGCATTGACCACATAGAAGCCCAGATCAATAACAATAAATCCAAAACTTGACACGTTACATAATTTATTTCTTTTATATACATACATGTTCATTATCCATGCCTTCTTTAGGCTGATAAATTGGATAAATGAGGTACCCTAAAGCAATAATCTACTTTATATAAAAGCACAAACATTTCAAGTGTTTTTATTGGCTCCTAAATTAAGGAGAACAAAAGCAAAATTGGCCCCACATCAAATTGTCAAATTGTTGTATTTAATTACTCTCTCTTCTCATCTCCAAGTGGGTTTATATTTTTATGTAACTTTAATATTTATTTCTAAATTTATTCATCAGTATGCCATTCATGAAGTTTTTACAATTCTATAAACTTTACAAATACATACATAAAAATAAAAATTGTTTACAGATGTTAACAAAAATTAGGAATTAATAAATTAAAAACAAAAAAAATTATAAAAAATTAATAAAAACCTCAAATAATCACCATGACTTCGATTTGAAGAAGTACCACCGGTAATTTAATCATTCGTATCATAAATATTAAATTGCATAAAAATAAAGAACATTTAAAAAAATGTACCAGGTTCACAAAAAATGATATCAAGTTAAAAAAATAAATCACCTTGATAACTAAAAATAACATTAAAAATATTTAAATAATTAAACCAGATGTTATATACCGGATTAAATCATCATAATAACATGATAAAGGTAACATTATAAAGATTAAAAAAAATATTGGTGCTATTAAAACTAAATTTTTATTACAATCAACCATACCATGAACAGATTTTCACAAAACATAATGTTTTGAAACATTTAAGTATATTGACATGGAAAAGGCGAACTAATATGCTCATTAAAAAACTAAATCGCAATTAACCAAAACATTATGTTCACTGAGACATGCAAACGCGGGTCTACAGTTTTCATACCAGATTATTTGGTTTCAAAAATTAAAGAAATAAGCAGTAGGAGACTGCATCAACGATGTGAATAGGGTGATTTAAGAAATACTGGAGTATTATTAGTGTTGTGATCTATAAATAATATAAAAAGACAAACTTAGCATTTTATATGGACTCCCTTTATCGTTCTAATCCTATGTAACGCCACCTGAAAAAGTCTATTCTTAACACACTAAACAATCCATGTATACAATTAATTAATAATATTTATTAATTAATTGCTACAAATAAATTTTGTATATACAATATACTTAAAAACCCTACAAATTCCAATGAATGTTTGAAAATGAAGGGTCATAGGGTTTCGGATCAACAATATGTTTCGGACATTTTTCATAAAGAAATTTGAAGGATCGAATCTACGTAATCTATACATTATAATTAAAAGGCTAACTTAAATAGGGTTTTTAGCTCTACGTGTCATAAAAAGCTATTTACAAATCTATTCAATATAATTAAAATGATAGCTACAATATATAAAATGCTACCTTGAGTTGTTTTTTTAGCGGCACGTGTCAAGATAAGTTATTTACAAAGTATTTATCTAAAAAATAAAAATATTTATTATTATATTTCATAAGTTATCTAAAAAATAATAAAGGGAAAACTTAACAGTTGAAGTTAATAGTTACTAATATAAATAATATAGATACGATATAACTGAAAGGCTAACTTGAGTTATTTTTTTACTAGATAAACTAATTAGAAATTACATATCTTAAAAAAGAATTAAAAAGAATTATTATATTTCTAAAGTCATTAAAAAAATACTAAAGGGGGAAGTTATTAAATGAAGTTAATAGGTTGTAATACACTTTTGACCTTTCTTCTCTCAATAGTAGTTTAGAATTTATCCACATAAATTATAACTATTAATTTTCATTGTCTTATCTTCGACATTTAAAGTTCTTAAGGAATACCAAAAGGTAACTAATTTACTCCTTAATCATAAGTGGAGAAATATATTGTATAAATAGTGTCAAGATGGTAACAATATTCATATGTAAAAGTGGTCACTACTTTTAATTGGAAATACTCCTATTTATTTGATTTATATAGTTGCAAATTACCATAGTTGAAAGCTTATTACTGTAGATTTTTTATTAATATTTCAAATAAAAAATGATTGAAAGAGGGGATTTAACTTTAACATAAACTATTTGGCAGGTGAATTACTAATGAAGGAGTTATACAAATTTAGAACGAGAAGGAGTTCTTGCTCTTGAGAAAAATGGAAGATAATATTATTGGTACATAATCATTTTTATTGAACTTTTTTCTCACGTGAATTTGGATTTTTTGAATGGTATATAATCTTTTTAAAAGTGTCTCGGCTAATTTTGTTTATGCTAATTTCATTTTCAGTTGACAGGTGTAAAGCAAAATCATGTTCAATGATCGTGGTATGAATACAAGCGGATCTACACATAGAGTTGGATGTAATAGCGATTATAATTTTATTTTATTTTGCTGATTTTTTGGTATTCCCTAATTAAGAACCATTTTTTAACAGCCGATGAATTCAAAAGGTATTTTATTCATAATCAATTTCAACCAATTTTTATGCTTATTTTATTTTTCGCTCTAAATTCATATAGTGTTAATGTAATAGCGAGTATGATTATGTTTGCCTACAATGCTTTTTGTTTGTATAATTATTTGTCAAGATATATAGTTATTGTACATTATTTTTAGTTTATGTTTAAGGAGAGATATTTGCATATCCAATATAAATAAAACTCCCGACAATTTATACTGTAGAAAATAAAAAAAATAGTTTTCGGTTTTAAATTGTGTAAATCAAGTACAAATTATGAGCATAAAGTAAGTGTGAAGATTGGACTAATAAACTCAAGGATAACCTCGATATAATAAATAAGTTTTGTCATATCAGTAATAGATCTATACTTAATATTATAATATAATCTTTTTCATAGTTTCTTTCCCGACGACGACTTAACTATAAATTAGCGCAAGTTGTCTTCAATTTTTATTTATTTAACTCTTAAGAAGGAAATTGACTATATAATAAAGTAACTCATTTTTTCTTTCGCTAAGTCACTTACAAAATCGGTCTAATTCTCTAAAGTGCGTTTCATGGTAATTTATTTTTAATACATCTATTTTACAAGAATTGAATCATGGAATTATCATTCCAATTCAAGTGAATTTTTTTATTCACTAATATATCTGATTATATAGAGCAAAACTAAGCATTAAATGGTAGACCCGAATTAAAACTTCCAATATAATATATGCATAATACAATTCCTAAAATGTTAGGAAGAAAAATTATATAAGCTCTACAAAGTAGATCTGTATACTAAATTTGGACAGAATACCTAAAAAGTCAGCTGGTATGTATTGTGACAATTCTCACATGGTAATTGACATAGACAAAATAAAGTCATTGTTTGATTAACACCCATTTTTTCATAATGTAAAAAAAATCTATATTAGTTATATATAAAAATAATTGACAACATATGCAGACACGAGAAACTCAATCTAGCCCGTGCAATGCACGCGGATAAAAACTAGTTATATGGTTAAAAAAGTTTAAAACGGAGAAAATTGGGTGAGCTAGACAATGATGGGGGTGAGGTAAGTTGGTTTTGGGAATTTTAGGGTTCTAGAATTAATGGGTATTTATTGTGAAACTGTTGTAGAAACGAGATAATGGCCTATTGGGTATTTAGCTGATCTGTGGTATTAAATATTAATTGGGCTCAAATTAATACTCCCTCCAATCCAATCCAAACTACCCACACCCTTTTGCACAAGTTTTAAGAAAATTGCTTTTGGTGAGAGTAGTATGGGAAAAGGATGAGAGAGGTAGTACATAAATTAGGTGAGGTATGTTATAAGAATGACAATTTTTGTAAATATAGATATGTTATAAGGATAGAGTTGTCCTAATTTTACTCATTTATGGTATGGGTAGTTTGGATTGGATTGTCCTAAAATGGAAGGTGGGTAGTTTAGATTGGATTGGAGGGAGTATAACGAACGTATAGTAGTCCAATTAACCGAATGTTTTAGATGATTTATTACGAGTTATAATGGCTAACAAAAATATCATACTTATTGTTGGCATATGTTTCCATTTTGTTAACAAAAAGTTTCGTCTATATCGTTTTTTATTTCTTGTATTTTTTGTAAATGTATTTCAAATTAATAATAAATAAATGATTGAGATAGGAAAAATGCTTTTTATCTCATTTTTTATTCTTCGTTCTTAAAAGAATAACAAATTTCAACAATATATCAAATAACAAATTTACAAATCTATACAAATTAACTGGTCTATATTAAAGATAATGGATCGTTGTTGAGCGGCTTAATAAAATATTTTGGCCAATCTCCAAATATGAGACTTATCATAGGAGTCGAGGTCAAAATACACGCATCGAATATTTTCTATCCACCTTTTCATTTATCTTTATTTTTGACAAAAAAAAAGTACTTCCTCCATTCATATCCAAGTACACCATTTCCGTTTCACGTTTGTCAATGCACAAATTACATCGTAGATTTCTGTAATTCTACATTGTAAAAAATATAAAACTTTGATATTCTTATTGTATTTAGAAAGACGAATCAAACGAGATCTCACATGACTATTTTTTACCTATATACTACAAGTAATATCGAAGATTCTCTTCGCTTATGAATAATGTCAAAAAAGATGAATGGTGTATTTGGTTATGAACGGAGGAAATATATCTTATCAAAATATTTTTTCCAAACACTATTATGTACTCCTACTTTCCTACTTTTCTTTTAATTTGCTTTTAAGAGATCAATGTTACTAAACTTTGACCGTAAATGTATTGGATGATAAAAAAAATTATATATACATGAAACTAAATTATTACATTGATAATCAAACTATCTCTCACAAATTATATTTTCAACAAAAACAAAAAAAACATTTACATGTTGAAAATTATGGTTAAAGCTTTGTCTTAGGGACCGTGACAAAGAAAACGGGAAAAAAGGAAAAATAAAGGTAGTATCCTTTTATATTATACAAACCTTCACTTGAAACAAAAAGTAACATGATATTATTATTTTATTTTAAATTAATTTTATGTGCTTTGGTTTAAATATAAATATTTCACTTATTTATTTGTTATATATGGGTCAAATAAAGAGCTAAATGAATCTTAACACTACATTAGTCGATCCTTTTCAGTTTGAGTAATTTCAGTCACGAGTTACATTTACGTGTTCATTAAACCGTAATATAACATGGTTGATTGAGTGAGGTTAAGTTAGACACTAAACATATATAGAGTATATCAGCATTTCTAGACTTATACGCTCTAAAAAAGTTTTGAAATAATAATATTTATTTAATAGCATACCCCGTGCAAAGTTGCACGGGTTTAAAATTAGTTAGGGAACGAGTAAAAGAGGTGGTAAATAAATAAGGTGATCTAGAAAGGGAATATCAATTTTTTATATGCGACTAGAGTGCATGAAAGTCGAATTTAGGAATTGTATCACTTAGTAGTCTTTTAAAACTACTAAATTTTCCCCTAAAAAAGACTACTAAAGTTCAAAGAATGAAATACTGGGTACATATTAACATATTAAGGGCTTGCTTGGGATGAGAGTAATTATTAAGGGAGTAATGAGAGCTAAAACAAGAAGAAATTGAAGGACATTGGTGCTTTGTGGTGGTTGTGGAGGGGGTAAAGAGGAGGGGAAGGAGGAATTATTACCTCCATATGGAGGTAATGCATTACTTGAGGGGGGAGGTATGTAACTTTTACTCCCTTAATAGATGGACTATTACACTATATTTCCCCATTTCTATCCATTTCCATCTCCAACCCCTTCACTTCCCTTCATTTTTTAGTTCATTTAAGCTCTATTACTCCCGTAATAATTACTCTCATCCCAAGCAAGCCCTAAGAGTAGTTAAATATATTTATGTTTTCATTTTTTCATAGAGGGTTGGAGGGGCTAGCTCGCATTCCAAAATCTTTATTCATGCCCGGTTTGTTTTCTAACACGGGTGAAGCTTGCCCAACCTTCCACATGGTTTTTACAAGATTCACTCGTTCAAGCCCTTTAATGAGAAGGGTCGGATACACCAGATTTATTCAGCTCGTCTCACTGAAAATGAATACTATCCGTTACAAGCTGAAGACGGTTAGTGCCCTTTCACAATATGCAAGTGATTAAATGAAATGGCAAGTGGGGGATTCATTTACTCTTAACTTGCCCTCCCCAATTGCAAATTGTGAAAGGGGCATAATCCGTCTTTAACTTGTGATAAATAGTGACCGTTTTCAATGCGAATTCGTGGGATTTATGAGATGATAAGAAATTTGATTATGCTCTAATCTGAGTTAATTGAGTAATAGAGAAGGAATATAACCGTTTTTCTAACATGTGCCCTTGTGCCATAAGGGCACATGTTAACAGTCTTTAAATGAGAAGTTTAACAATAAATATCATGAAAATTGAAATGATTAAGCACTTTTTCAAATTTCAATGCCATATTTATTGCTAAACTTTTATATTAAGTATTATATTAACACTAGTTTTAAACCCGTGCAATATTTGCACGGGTTTGCTACTTAAATTTATAGAAAACATGTAACATATCATCCAGACGGGGAGTATGAGTATCATATAATTTACAAAAAATTATAAAAAATAATAAAAATATATTAATAATTACTCAATATTTATGGAAATGTAAACACAATTAATATTGTTGAACACCTTAAAAATAAAGTCTAAAATTTAAAATGGTTATTAAAATCCACAACTAACAATCTAAAAATCAAGCTAGCATCTTTTTCGTTTCTTATTCATTTCTTCTCATTATTCCCCATTAAGCTCATCAACACTTGCAACACTAAATAGTTTACAAAATATAACCCGACTCGTTGAAAGTATATAAAAAAAAATAAGGAGGATCTAAATTACTAAAATACCACTGAAAAATTACATTTGTTTATAAAAAATAAGGAGGATCTAAATTACAAAAATAGTCTAAAAATTACTTTCTTCTTTTATTATTCTAACCATTGATAAACATACATGAATGTCCCAAATAATACCCAGCCCATCACATTTATTTATAAAACTTTTAAACTCTCCACTATTTTGTTCGCTTAAATCTCTCTTATTTATTTTTGTTTTGTGATTTATTATGGACCAGTTCAGGTATTCTTTTTAGCTGAAGCTCCAGATCGAATCACTGTAAAATATATTTAAATTCTAAATTTCGTTATTTTATTTCAACCGGATTTCCGTATCCATTTTTTGGTGATAATTAATCTGTTTTCATTATAATACTGACATTTTCCCCCATATACATCATTTTTTTAGTGATTTTCTATTTTAAAATTGTGCTAATAATCATCTCAAAACACAAATTCTCATATTTTTAAGTTTTATTTCCTCAAACATAAAAATAAAGTGTAATATAAAAGTAAATGATTGATGTTAAAAAATAATTTCTGTATTTTTTTGGTACAATTTTTTTGTTTAGAAATTACAATCAAATCTTTGGCACTTTTTTTATCGGAATTTATGTCATCGGATTTTTTTTATTATACTACAAAAATAAAAAACAATACTCGGGTAGTTTTTTTTTTAATTTGTAAATTGATAAATCAATGAATTAATGTAATGAATTCATTGATGAAAGTATATGATATAGAGTAATTAATGAAAATTTGATGAAAGTATAGAAGATATAGTATAATGAAAATATTGGAGATAGAACAATGAAATGCTGAAAAATGATCATGAGTTTCAACAAAAAAAAAGTAAGAATTTTCAATTCCTAAAATTCAGGGACCAATATGAGCCATCTAAATGTTTCATCTTTAGTATATACTCCCTCCATTCAACTCCACACTACACATTTGCTTTTTCACGTTTGTCAACGCGTGTTTTGCGTCGTAAATATATTTCGCTACGTATTTGCAAAATTTATACGAGTTAGATATTTTTAATTTACTTCTAAAGGCGAATCAAACAAGATCCCACATGAATATATTTTTTCTTATGTAATAGCCGAAAATTGAAAGATTCTTCCGACTTGTAAATAGTGTCCAAAATAGAAATATTGAATGTGAAGTTAATGGAGGAAGTAGTAGATGTGGACACATTTTAGAAAAACCGATATAACTAATAGAAGCACAAATTACAAAATATCCCACCAAAGAAATCATTCAAACTTGCCTTCATTTTAAGATAAGGACATAACTCATACACACAAAATCAATAGCTCAGAAACTTCATTAACCTTTTGTTATATTTTGTTTTGTTATAATAAGTTGTTCACCATCTTCTACATAGAAAAGTTGGCAATTCCCAAATCAAAACCCAGATTAGGGTTCTTCAATTTCCCCTTTCCCCAAATCCCAAATCTAGGGTTTCCATATCAACAACAGATCTTGTCAACTTTCCAATTAGAATTATTATTTATTCATCGATTGAATGGGTGTTCCAGCATTCTACAGGTGGTTAGCTGATCGTTATCCATTGGCAATCTCCGACGTGGTTGAAGAAGAACCAAAGAAAGATGGAAACGGCGTCGTACAGCCTGTTGATGTTACTAAACCTAACCCTAATGCCATGGAATTTGATAATTTATACTTGGATATGAATGGGATTATTCACCCTTGTTTCCACCCTGATAAAAGGGTAATTTCTAGCTTTTTTTTGGATGTAATACTTACTCCGTTTCATTTGATTGTATACGTTTTTCAAAATATACCCAGGCGAGGCGAGTTTGGAAAAAGTATACAGTCAAATGGAACATAGGAAGTATCTAATTTTCCTTTTAGGCTGTTAAGTAGGTCTATTAAAAGTGTAGGAATTGAAATTTTGTTGATTTATTAGCACAGTTTACTTGAAAGTTTTCATCTTTAGGGTTTTTGTTGGTGTAGAAATCATGTGATTTGAATTATTGTGTGGGAAAGTTAGTGTGGCATTGTTTCATGAACTTTTATTTATTTATTTAAGCCTCATTTTCTGTACTTATGAGCTGGTGATGAGAATTTGGGTATAGGAAGTAGCTGAAAGATTTGAAAAGCCTCGCCTTTCCGATTTCTGGCTATATGAATTGAATATTGAATTGCCCAAGATCTTGTCAGCGCCTTGAACATGACGACGACGTTGTTAAAATGAAACTGGAAGAAATGGGGTATTAAGTTTGAGCTTTATGGTCTTCGGTAGAGGAGAATAGTAGGGCTCAATGGATTAGTACCTTTTAATCGGGTACCTTTTTGAGCTTACTAGTTTGGACTTTGGACTTTCAGAGTGTAGATATATAGTGGTGTAAGGAATTAATAGTATAAGGAAGTTGTGTGGAACTCATTTTAGTGTAAGTTTTGAGCTTTTGGGTTGTTCATAAGTTCATCTACAATCTACATTTGTATTTGGGAATTATGTTTTGTTTCAAGGGTGGTGAACCGCGAGTTATTGTATATGGGTTATTTATGGTTATTATACTATCTTAGTTGTGGTTTTTCATTTTAATTTTTTTCCTGGTTTATTTGCTGAACTGTTCGAAAGATACAAACTCTAGGTTATTTGGTATGTTAGAGATGGATCCTTTAGTTCGCCTCAGATACGAGAGACATGAAAGATGGTTACTGCAGTAGAATGTAGAAAGATGAGACTTTGTGGATCCACTATTTTTAATTCTAAGGTACAATTAGAAGTAGGCTAGTTTGGAGCATTGAATCAAAACTATGATTTGATTTTTGTTATTACAAGTAGCTGGATGGGTTCAGTTTAGTGCTGTAATGATATGTGAGTTGACCTTTGTGATGAGATTTGTTGCCGGGAGAGTTTGCCAAGAAAAGAATGTTTTGTGCTTTGGTTTATTTGGTTAGTAATGATTGCATCTCTTGCGAGTTGAGAACTTGTCCATGTGTGATACATTGTTGTTCTGGAATGTGGAAGGATGAGAACTTGGGAAATAAGTTTTGAGCCTCTAGTTTTTAGGTCATGGAAAATTCTATTGGTCAACAGAATTGATCATACATCCTTCTATGAGGACCTTCTAGAAGTCTTTGATTCTGTCATAGTATGATTTGTTTAAAAAATGTGCCCTAGGGCGAGTGTTGATAGTGGATATTTTCTTCAACACAATAAATTAGGTTGATTACAGTGTCACTGCATGAATCTTGATTAGCTGGGATTTTGTTAACTTTACTTTCATTATGGTTGGGCAATAGCCTAGCACTTCATAATTATATGATAGTATTTGTAATTTCTCTCTGATTTTTCTATCTTTTTTTGCCCATTTCTTTGACGATTGTATCCCCTATAGACAACTAGCAAAACGTACTTCACGGTACTGAGCGGAGATTGTAAATGTTGACTTTCATTTATGTAATAACGCAGCCTCCACCTACAACATATGATGATGTGTTCAAAACAATGTTTGCCTACATTGATCATCTCATCTTATTGGTTCGCCCAAGGAAGATTCTCTATATGGCAATTGGTAATTGCATTTGACCTTCGGCTTCTTATATTTATTGAAAGTCTACTGTGTAGAGTTGATTCATCTGTGACTTATGATAGATGGAGTTGCGCCAAGAGCTAAGATGAATCAGCAACGCTCCCGACGTTTCAGAGCTGCAAAAGATGCCGCTGATGCTGTGAGATAAATTTTAGTTTCTGTTATTATCCAATTGAGTTTTCCCTACACCCTTTGATGAATTTTTTACTTTTTTCATCCTAGGAAGCAGAAGAGGAGAGATTGAGGAAGGAGTTCGAAGCTGAAGGACAGATCCTAGCTTCGAAAGAGAAAGCAGAAACCTGTGACTCAAATGTCATTACTCCAGGAACAGAGTTTATGTTTGTGCTGTCGGTGGCTCTTCAATATTATATTCAGAAACGTTTGAACCATCATCCCGGGTGGCGGACGATGAAGGTATCTTCTTTTGCAACTACTGCCCTCTTCAGTCAGTGGATAAATCTCTTATTCTTTAGCAATCCCTTTATCATTTTCCTGTGCTTCTGAAATTTACGATAATCTATTTATATATTTATGCGATTCCATTCGGTGCTTATGAAGGTTATTCTGTCTGATGCCAATGTGCCTGGTGAAGGAGAACATAAAGTTATGTCATATATTCGCTTGCAAAGAAACCTTCCTGGTTTTGATCCAAATACTCGACATTGTCTCTATGGACTTGTGAGTTCTATAAAATTTTTAATGTCCATGTCTATGGCCTGATTTGTATGCATGCAACATTTTGTTTTAACCAAATTGTTTCTCAAATCTACAGGATGCTGATTTGATAATGTTGGCTTTAGCCACACATGAGGTTCACTTCTCAATTTTGAGAGAGGTTGGTTACTGCATTACCTTGTATTGTTTGGGATAATGACTGGCAGTCTTTTTGTACATGTATGCACTCTATGGTGTCCTCTTAGCTATATCTTATACTCCCTCCAATTGAGGGTTTTATTCCTTATTTCCATTTTGAGCTAAGTTTGGTGATGTTCCCTATTTCCTTATTTGAAAGTTTTTGTGTGGTCCAAATTTAATTGGATGTGGGGCAGTGTGCTTTGTGTGGTCCAAATTCATTTCCTTAATCATTGAGCCCAAAAGAAAAGGGAACAAAACTCTCAACTGGAGGGAGTATAATATAACACCCACCAGAAAGAGAGAGACACCTCTGAAGAATGGTTCTCCTTGAAATTTTTAACTTACGGGGTACCTTTGGCTGAGGTTGAGATTGTGTCTTTGATGCTGTTCGCCTTTCTAAATGGGTCTTACTTTGGTCTATTTAGTTGGGCCTTTGGTTTAGGTTGTCGGACACATCCCTTTCACTTTGCTTTTATAGTTACTCTTTATAAGTCACTTTGCGTTGTTCCTTTATTGTAGCTTTTAACCATTAATAAATTCAAACTTTATCCAAGAAAGAAGGGGGATGTGAATGGCTGATTTAACTTTTTTCATGTCATTTGTTTTCTTCCTTTTAGGTGGTCCTTCTGCCTTCACAACAGGAGAAATGTTTCCGTTGTGGACAAATTGGTCATCTGGCTGCAGATTGTCACGGCAACTCTGGTAACCAAAATGGAAATTTAGTGGATGAAACCCCTGTATACAAGAAAAAATATCAAGTATGCTGGTGCCTCGCTTCTTCGGTGTTTCTTTTCAGTTTGCCTACAGCCGCCTGTCAATGTTTTGTATCCGACTGTCTCATATTGTGCCTGCTTGTTGTTACAGTTTCTCAACATTTGGATTTTGAGAGAGTATCTGCAATATGATCTAGAGATTCTCAATCCTCCATTTAAGACCAACTTTGAACGCCTGATTGATGATTTCGTGTTCCTTTGTTTCTTTGTGGGCAATGACTTCCTTCCACATATGCCTACACTAGAAATACGGGAGGTATAAAGTGTCATGTATCCTTTGAATGTGTTTGCTGTTGTAACTTATATGTTTTCATGGCATATTGTATGCATATATAGAGATATGCAGTACTAGTACTTTTTATTTGGTTTTTTTTTCTTTTTGGACTAAGCAGACCATTGTCCTGATGAAGCTTGTTTTATTTTTTGAAGGGTGCTATAAATTTGCTGATGCATGTATATAGAAGGGAATTTGCAGCTATGGGCGGTTATCTTACGGAGGCTGGTGAAGTGAGTTTTGTTCATTTATTTGCAATTACTTTGTAATGAAAGAAATTGAGTACTGTGAATTTTTTTTTATCACAATGGTATTATTATGCTTACATTTCCTATCCTTTTGGGTATTAATTATGTGAAAATTCATTCTTACGATTTCATAGATTCTGCTACCCGTTGTTAGTCTTAATCCTCTCTATTTCTGCTTGTAAAAAGAATTGGCTAATTGTCCAATAATTAAGGAAAACTAACAAGTGCTAAGCAAAAACAAGTTTAATAGTTCGGCAAACTTCTGTAAATACAAAGATGTTTATCTCCGAGTTCATTTGTTCTAATATTCTGCAAAAACAAGTTTAGTAGTAGTTGGGCAAACTTCAACAAATACAAGAATGTTTTATCTCCGAGTTCATGTGTTGTAATATTTCTATCTGACTTTTAACGTGTCTCATGTTTCCTGTACACTGAATATGAAACACATGCTAACTGTTGGTATGACTGTGAGACATCATATTTATTGGATTATAGAGGATATTGATTTAGAAGAAAGTGATCTAGCAGAAAACATTTTCTTTTTAACCTTTTCAATTCCATAGTTTATCATTGTTAAATATATTTTTCTACAGGGATTGATGCGTTTTTATAATTTATATATCTTACAGTGGAGCTAGTATCGATAACTATTGTTTTTCAGGTCTTTCTTGATAGAGTGGAGTACTTTGTTCAATCAGTTGCAGTTCATGAAGATCAGATCTTTCATAAACGTGCCCGCATACAGCAGGTGCCTCATTCTCTAGATTTAATTCTTTCTTTGCCTTATAGTTTGATTTAAATATGGTGTATTTGGCACACCTGTTACATGTTCACTGAATTCTATTTAATTTGGTACATTGATCATCTGTTTTCCATTTGAAGCATCATCACCTTTTATTATATCTTTGTGTCTTTTGTTGCTCTTCAAAGGCTGTTTTTTATTTTCCAAAAAAAAAACTTAGTATTAATCTTTTCTATTCTAGATAAGGGGTGGCATGTAATCTTCGAGCCTCTTTTGTCTTCTCTTGTATGGATGTACTTCACTTTTTGTCAACTCTTTAGCGAATTTTTATCTCACTATTTTCTCGTTTCACTGATCTTTTCTTTTATTTATATTTGGTGTCACATCTTTGGTGTTTGCTTTATGTTTTTTGGTTAATTGATCGCATGAAATATATAAAAGATTTTTTAAATATTCAGATAATGGAGATTAATGAGGAGAAAAACAAGGCGAGAAGAGAACCAAAAGATTCATTGGAAGAGCCTTCAGTGCCTGTTGAGGACAAGGTTAGGCTATGTCTGTTGTTTCTTGTAACTTGTACATCTCCCTCCACCCCCACCCCACCCCCACCCCTTTCCTTTCCACCGTTGCCCTACCATTGTCAAGGGCCTTTGTTGCAAGGGATTAGACTTCCGTAATAGTGTCTTTGGGAAAATTTGGTGAATCTTCTCTCTTATTGGAACTTTTCTTTGCCACTTTTACTCCTTTGCCTTCTACTTATGTACAAAATCAATGTCAAACAATGATTTTCAATGACATCTGAAAGGTTTTACTTCTGTTAGATGATATTTCTCTATTTCGGTGCTTTTTTGTTGCAATCTGTAGCTGTTCTAGTCATTATCAGTATGATGCCGTAGTACTAGTGCACTACTCTGGTACCTGTTACGGACTGATCCCATTGCATGGAATGGGACATGAATCCCACATCGGTCAAATGGGGGGTTGATGTGGGATTTATATAGGACAAGGGCTCTACCACCCTTTGAGCTAGCTTTTGGGGTGGGTTCTCCTTTGTCCTATATCAATGGTATCAGAGCCAACCTCGGAGTGGGTGGCCTGGAAGAAGCCAGCCGTGACCCAACGAGGACGTTGGTCCTGAAGAAGGGACGAATGTTACGGACTGATCCCATTGCATGGAATGGGACATGAATCCCACATCGGTCAAATGGGGGGTTGATGTGGGATTTATATAGGACAAGGGCTCTACCACCCTTTGAGCTAACTTTTGGGGTGGGTTCTCCTTTGTCCTATATCAGTACCTTCTCTAAGCGAAAAGCCGAGGCACTGCCGCACTGGTGAACTTGTTTTCAGTTGCATGCCCTAATCTTTCCTATTTAATTTCTCTTTCATTCAACTTTCTTGTATGAGGCTAGTTCCAAGGACTTTCTTACTATTAATGCATCTGTATTTTACAAGTACTGTATTTTCTATCATTTACATTGACTTGGAAGGAACGATATAGGAAGGAATTTCCACGCAAACATTACTTCTGTGTCATTGGTTAGATACTGATATACAGCTATTGTCCCGTCTAATATTAGAATTTAGGAATTTTTAATTAAATAATACACTGTACATTTACTGTTTTTTCGAACTTTTGACTCTGCTTGTTCTTGTATTACTGTTTTTTTGTAAGCTTTATGTCATGACGTCGTTTAAGTGTACCTATGAACTTCACCAGTTTTCATTCTCTGAAGGAGTAAATGTGTTTAGCTCGTAAATACAATACTCCATAACAATTTTGGATCTTCTGCAGATCAAACTAGGGGAGCCTGGTTACAAAGAGAGGTATTATTCCGAAAAATTTGGTGTTACAAGTCCTTCAGAAATTGACAAGATTAGAAAAGAAGTGGTGAGTGACTTCAATTTTGATGCACAGTTTTTTATCAAAAAGTAAAGCCTTTGAGATATTCTGCGTTCACCCCTTGGTTGTTTTCTTGATAATGAAGGGTTCGGACAAATCATTCACTGTGAATTTTGTTTCATCGTGTCTAATTTTCATTCCTTACAGTTAGATTGCCGAAAATTTAGGTTAAATTATGAGCAGAGTTGTAGCAAAAATATTACCCTTTGAAGTGACTAGGAAGATTGTAAGAAAATCTAAGATGATGTCATTGGTACCGGCCTCTATGATGTGCTGGGTATCTCCGGCTTTTCAGGTTTTGCTAAACCATAGATGCTCTGCTATCATACAAGTATAGAACACCATTGAGTATATATAGTCAGAACCTTTTCAGTAACCTATGCACTAACCCTTTCTTTGGATACATAGACTGAAGGGGAGTGTGGGAAAGGGAGGGAGGGGGAATGCACAACAAGACAATCTATTTCCAAGTCTTCCCATATTTGAAATTTATTTATTTGGTTTTGAGAGTAAATGGACCCCACATTCCCACCATATTCCTCCTATCCAACTTGCTAACCAAACAAGGAAATTCGCCCCCCTCCCCTCCTTTCCCCGAAATCCTCCATCCAAAGAAGGAATAAACAAAATGTCCTGCTTGTTATTTGTCCTAAAAGCTGCTGTTGTCAAAATTGCGATCTGGATCGTACAATCCTATGATCCAAATTAAAACGATTCTAATCATTGCATGATCATTTTTGTGGTAGGATCGTTCAGATTCAATTAGGATCGCATAGGATTATACATTTTGTTCTAATTTTGTGAGATTGTTCTTTTGTACTTGCAACTCTAAATTAAAGGTATATGTAATATATTGATATGCTTATACAGACTTCCATTTCTTTAAATTGACTTTTAACTGTATACTTCACAAATGAGTTTGGTGTGGTGATTGCTCACCTCATCCCCCGGTCCTTTCTTGATTTCATAAATTATACTCCCTCCTATTCACTCATTTTTTCCCTCTTTCCTTATTGGGTAAGTCGGGTTGCAGTCCCGTAGCAAGCAAAGTGATTACCCAGATTTTGTCAAAAGGTGGGAAGTTTCCTATACTGGTTGTGGGGTTAGGTGTTTTGTGTGGTATAAATTCATTTGTGTGTGGAGTAGTGTGTTTTGTGTGGTCCAAATTCATTTTCTAAATTCTTGTGCAAAAAGGAAAGGGGAAGAAATGAGTAATTATGAGGGAGTATATATTTGTAAATTGGTATATTCTTGACTTGGAAATCTTGCTCTCTGTTTTCTATTTATCTCGGCGAGGATCGCAGTGGTCATTTATGACGTTTGTTCTACTCTGATCAGCTTAGTTCATTGGTTTACTCATGTTTGATTGGCTTAGTTCATTGATTAGTTAATTCATTTTGTTAAACTGTAAACAACTGGTGTTAGTGCAATAATTATTTGGTGGATTTGCTTTCTTCCAGATAAGCGGTGTCATAGGTTAGACTTGTGTCGAACTTCTGCTGTATGTTGTCATCTCGTGTGCATGGTTTCATTACTTCATATATACATACTTATGCTACGTGCCTTACAATTAACATTGAAGATTCTCATGTTATCTATCTTTTTCACTATCTCTTATTTAACAGAACTTTCTGTAAATGTGCAGGTTTTGAAGTATGTTGAAGGTTTGTGTTGGGTTTGCCGTTACTATTACCAAGGTGTTAGCTCATGGCTATGGTAATTATAGTGGACTATAGCTGTTTGATGGTCTGACGTTTTCCCGAGTTTTATTGTCTTCAGAAGATGAATGTTGTTGTTTACACAGCTCATGTTTCATGGTTATGAACTCTTGTTTATTATCTACTTGCTCATCGACATTTTTTGAAGGTTTTATCCATACCACTATGCTCCATTCGCTTCGGATCTTAAGGATCTAACTGATATGGAAATAACGTTTTTCTTGGGAGAGCCTTTCAAGCCTTTTGACCAGCTCTTGGGAACTCTACCGGCTGCTAGGTTATAATATTTACCGCATTTACATTACAGATTATTGTCTATGTAACGTCTCAAAAGTAACAGTAATCTATATGTATACCTGTTCGACTCATTATACCAATTCTCAACATTATACAGTTCCGACGCTCTGCCTGAGATGTACAGGAAGTTGATGACAGACCCATCATCACCCTTGCGAGAGTTCTATCCTGACGGTAATGTTGATTAGCTGCTCAGTATTCTAACTTTCTAAGTAGCTGCATCATCATCATCATCATCTAAGTAGCTGCATCATCATCTGATAATTGCTTTTATTTTTCTTTTCTTGTATGCCAGATTTTGAGGTTGATATGAATGGTAAACGCTTTGCATGGCAGGTATCTTGAAGTTTAGCCAAATTTCATTACTCCTTTTCTTTTCTCTGAAGTTTCTGTATTGCTTATATAGTGTCTGAAAAATGTGAGACGGGGAGTCTAACGACGCATTAACCATCATTTCATGGTCATGGGTTGAGCTCATTGAAAGAACCCTGTAAATACGGATGATTTGGTTTGATGATCAGCTGACTGAACCCTGAACCACGCAATTGTGGTCTAATCCTCCCTCTAAGAGTGCCGCAATGGAAATTAATATCAGGACACTCTACTGTCCTCCAGCCCCATCATCTGCCCTTGATGATAATTATTTTTAATGTTTGGCCTAATCTCTCTAATCTTGTGACCAGGGTGTTGCTAAGCTGCCATTTATTGATGAGAAGAAATTGCTTAATGAGACAAAGAATCTTGAGGCTACTTTGACAGTAAGTAATACATGTAACACCTTCATTCTGCCGTCTTACATATTTTTATTTCTATCATCTAAGTATTTTCTACCAAAAAATCTGGGCAGAATTTGGTTCAAATCATTGATTAGCTTCCATTATATTTACCTAAGTGGCAAAGAGTTACTTATTTCTTGGACAATTACTTTCTTTGTAAGCGTTTTAGCTCCATGCCATAATATTTTTTTTGTGTTTGATTATACTCGGTGCGAAATCATTTCTGCTGATCTTTTCATACTTGGCTCCCCCTACTCCCCTTGATTGAAGGTTGTTAGAGGAGTAATGGAGGAAAAATATCAAGAAAGTAGGAGGTCGTGGTTGTGGTGGATGGAGGGAAGAAATGAAGATAGATTAATCACTAATTCATTTAGGGGAATAATAGTTATGCATACTGATCATCTCCATTACTATTAATGGGTAGGATTTAATTTGAAGGAAAAATTGACGGTTTAGATTTATTAAGATTGTATAAAAATTGAGGTGGAGATTGAAGTGCCTAAAACAAATCCAAATTCCTTACTTTACTCATAAGTAATGGATAATGGAGAGAATCTTGGCTCAATAGCTATCCATCTCCCCCTTGTATTACTCATACGGAGGTGAATGCCTCCTCTCTCCTTCCGCCCACCAACCTTTCATCCTCTGTTTACCACTCCTTTTCTTCTCTTCATCACCCTCATTTTTCTCCGTTTTTTTCCCTCACATAACATTTACCCACAATCCAGCAACCCCTTTGGCTGACTACCTTTGGAATTACTACATCCCATCTCTTATTGTCCTTAATTGCCTTTGGCAGTCAAACAAACTCAACTTGGGACTAGACCTGGCAAAATCAACCAGACCCGAAAAGGCTGACCCAAGACCCGGAATTGACCCGACTTACAACCCTCCAATGTGACCGGAAACCCGAATTGGCACGACCCGACTTGAACATGGCCCGAAGCGTGTTGACCCGAAACTGCCCCAACCACCCGATCCGAAACCACTAACCCGAAAATGACCCTAAAAAATATCTCTAATTGAATAAAAAAGAGTTAAAATGACTAAACCTACTTTTTTTTGTTTCTTAATTGTTGACCCAAAAGTGACCAGGACCCGAATTAACCCAACCCGTTGACCCGAAACTGGCCCGACCCGAACCTGATCTGATTGACCCGTTTGCCAGGTCTACTTGGGACCATTGTGATTTTTTTTAGAATACGAGTAGAGATTTATCGTGAACTGTCTTGTTTTGTTCGTCAAAACAACTGTTTTTATATCAAAAGCCAAATGAGAGATGGGGGGAGCATCTTGGTGAATGTGAGAATCCCTAATAGCAGTGCACATTTGCAGGTACAAGAGCAGATACGAAACAGTGTGATGCTTGATTTGCTGTTTGTTCATCCTGCTCATCCTTTGGCATCACAAATTGTACCATTTTACCATTTCTTTTATCAGCTACCACCCCACCAAAGATACGCTTGGCCTATCGACACCAATTTTAGGTTGGATTTCATTACTGCAGTATCATCAGTGGATTAGTAAGAGCCTTAACACTTACAGAGAGAGTGAAAATTTATTTCTCTCTTTTTTTAGCGGCGGGATGAATGGATACCTTTGGATATCTGAGAGGAATGGGTGGAGGCAAGTGATCCCCTCCACTGTTGCTGGGCTACCTGATATTATCAATAATCAAGCTCTGTAAGTCTTTTCTGGAAATGTGGCATAGTTGTCTTATTTGCTATGTTACTTAGAATTGTGTACAAGTGTGAAATACAGGTACATTTCTAAGTGTGGACCTGCCATGAGGCCCATGACTCAAACTTAGAGGCATAAGACTATATTCTAAAATGAGGATGGGATTTCAAGACAGAATTTATTAGAAGTAATAAATAGTTATGTAGTGTTTTTGAAGTGATCTAAGCAGATCTGTGGCACATATGGCTTAAAAACATCAAACATCACACTATATGCTTCTTATAAAAGTTTGTTACTCTAGTTTTATCATCCAAGCCTTCCTTTGTCGCTATGGTAGAAGTGTCAGATTAGTAACTGTCGGTTAAGGATTTTGTACCTCTATGCTTCGTGTTGGATACTGATACGGTCTTTAAAATGAAGAGTCAAGGTCACGGATGTAGAATTTGATTATAAAGCTTACTCTGGGCGCAATCATTTCTTCTACAGAAACATCACTTACTTGAATCCTCTGACTCATAAACACATTGCAGAATGTCCCAAGGGAGTGATCATGCCAGCAAAGGTTTGTGGCCCCTTTGTATTAGAATATCTTAAAGAATTAAACTGTGCATGTGGATCTGAGATCTCTTTTAATGTCCTTTTATTTTGTTTCAATGTAGTTCGTTCTTGCATAACCTCCTGTAAAGTAACAGAGCATTTTACATCACAATTTTTATTAGGGGTCATCTTGAAATATCCTCCATGTTTTTTAACCCATGTGGGAACCATTGGGGTCTTGGGGGCATTGGAGTGGAGTTGTTGCATATACATAAACCAGTTAGAAGCTCCCAAATTTTTTTAATACTGTTGCAGAGTGAACTATGTGTGTGTTTTCCAACGTACCTGTTTATCTAGAAGTTCAATCTAGCAGTAAATCCTGTGTCAGGCAGAATTTCTGATACTGTTGCGTAGTGAACTGGTGTACTATGGCCATGTTTTGTCTGAATCAATGTAATGTTGGATATTCACTTTATTTGTACTCAATATCTGCTATTCTAGTGCAGTAAGGGTTAATTATTCTATCGTAAGTTTATTTTATTTGTTTTTTTAATATCCTCAAGACAGATTTCTTGACTCTCTTTATTTGTACTCAATATCTGCTATTCTAGTACAACATGGGTTTATTTATTTTATTTATATATCAGCCACATCCCTTGATTTGAAGTTGTTTCACTGCAGGTGATCAACTATTCTGATGTCAAACCTTTCCCTGAGCTATGGCATGAACAGAACAGCAGAAGACAATCAGGGCGTGAACGGTAAAATTGTAGCAATTATCAGGTTTTATTAGTAACATTTGATATGGGATATCATTGATTTTGTGATCCATTTTAACACAATGGCTCTTGTGTCAGCATTTTCCATTCAGAGTTCCTGTAAGCAATATTTCCCTCTTTTTATCTCTTCATAATGTTGCTTATTCATATATCAGGCCACAAGTACCAGGGGCAATAGGTGGGCCTCAGTTGGGTCAAGCTGCTCACCGTCTTCTAAAGAATACATTAAATATTAAACAGACCGACTCATCTCCAATAGTAGATTACATACCACATCGGAATCATCCTGGAAACCCTATGTCTCACAGGCCCAGACCTGCCGGACCCGCTGGATATGAACGAGGCTACTATGACGACAGCAACTACTATTATGGGCAGCCTAGTTACCACCATGGCCCCCGAGCTGCACCCAATGGGCCTAGGGCACCTTATGACTCTCGGGGAGATAGATACCATGGCAGGCCAGAAGACAATCGTGATCTTCGAGCTGCCATGTCAAATTTGACGATGGATGGGCCCAGGAATCGGCCACAGATGTTGATGCGACCTAGGGCTCAGCACAATGTTGTGCAGAATGGGAATCAACTCCCGTCGCCACCTGTCGAGTGGATTAATAGACCTGAGGCTGGAAATAACATGTATTACCGACAGCCAGAGATTTTACCTCAGCAGCAACAGCAGCATCGCCAGATGTATCAAGTCAAGACACATGGGCCTCATAGTTCATCAGATACAGGATCCACGCAACAAGGATGATGCATGGAAACTTTGGATTCTCTTTCTACAAGTTTACATATTATTTTGGTGTAAAAGGAGCCACTGGGCAGTTTTTGATGCTGGCGGCTTTCAAACCCAGGCCATGAGTACTTTCAAGGACTTTACAAGCTAAGCTAGTTGACATGTGTTTCGATAGGTTTGTGTATGTATATATGTGTATTGATTGCAGACTTCCACAGTTAAATGAACCAAAACATTGCGGGTGCAATATCTTGGGGAAGAAGAGTAATTATGTGACTGGCTGGAGGTAACGAATGTGGTTGCATGCGCATCAGAGTGCCTGCATGGTATGTAACATTTTTCATCTTTTTAGTTTAATATATGAAGTCAAGCAGTGTTGAAGGATGCTGTGCCAGGATGTTAATATCCGACTCAAGTGAAGTGATAAGGTTTCAGACAACTCTTGGATATTTAAAGGCCGACAAATGTTGGGAACATTTTTGTGATTTGGCTGCAAAAGATATTCCCTGTCGTCGCTGTGTGTATTACATCCTGGGTGTCAGGGGGCATGCTGATTTACATACTCTTTGGATCGACTGATGGCTAGGAATCAAACCGTCTTATAGTTCAGGTGGTACAAGTGCAGGGTTACAAAAGGCAACGTATTTTCAGTTGATTTTTTTTTTCGAGTGTCCTAATTCAGATTTCAGGGTAGAAAGCCCATTATATGCACCATTGTTTACAATTCAATTGTTTCACATTATTTTTTTTGTAATCTTCTACTAAAAGATTTTAGGTAGATTTTCATTGTAAAACTGCAGGTTTCTGCTAACCCAGCATATAGTTTTATGAAGAATTGACCCGAACAGATGCCTTCAAATTCAGTAAAGAGTCACTCTTAGTAGACCAACTCCATCTGCGTAAACAAGAAAGAACACCGCAGACTTCGTAAATTCTAACCTAGTTATAAATTTCATTCTGATCAAATTGGCTGTGTACCAGTAGAGTAGTAGTCTGACGGAGTCTGATTAGTTCAGATTTGGTTTGTGTTAGCTTGTGTTGTTTGTGTCGTTACAAGGCATTTTCGATTGTGATAATACGTGTGTTGTTCCAGTAGTCATTGTGCTTTTAGTTTATTTTGCCCATCCTTGTTTCAGTATGGGTCGTGTGTTGTGTTTCAGGGGTTTACTAGAACTGTCTCAGTCATTTCATTTATGGTATAATAAATTTAGGGTATTACCCTTTCATATACACATTTTGATAAATAACGTCTTTCTCAATTTTGCTCGTCCCATTTAGTTAATCTTCATTCTTTACCATTTCTGCATAACTCTATCGCCACCATCTCCGCCCTTGTCTCGTATAAAACATATATAGCATATATAGAAATCGATTGTCATTTCATACGCAAACATCTCTTCGACCATGCTATTGACATCGCATGTTAGAATTAAGAAGCAAATTGCGGATTATTTACTATAGCACTTGGAGGAGAAGCGTTCACATACTTGCAATTCAAGTTGGGCATTGGTTCCTAGTGCTCTAACTTGAGGGGGAGTGTGAAAATAGTTAGAGATATTATTGGGATATTATATATTGTATTGGTATTATAATATTGTCAGTATGGTAGATGCCTAATTAGTAGGATTCATTAGTTATGACTCTGACCATATTATTGTATATATAAAATTGCTTGTACGTAGTTTTCCCCTATTACTAAAAGAATAAGTGATCTCTAAAATTTTCCCGCCTAAGTGAAATGCTCTATAATTGGTACTCACACTATATGTTATATTAATTCTATACCATAAATAGGAAATACTAATATATGCAATACATAAACACACGTAAATGGCATATTTTGATTTTGTTCTAAATGTGGAATTGCACTAATAACACATATTTTACGAGAGAAATATTTTGTAGATTCTTTTTCATATATCTATCTTTTTATCTTTTTATCTTTTTATACAAATATGCTACAAGTTGATTATCTCCTTTTGAAAATTCTCTAATTTTATTGAATAATTAAATCATTAGTTAAGGATGTTCTTCTGGTAAGTGCAACAGTATAAAATATTATTTTTATTAATTATGTACTTCATATCACGAGTTTGAGTTAAAACGTCAATTTAACTTATTTGGTGCAAAAACTATCAAATATTCTCACTTATTAATGTTATTATATCGCTCAAATATGTTACCAAGCTATCATATTTAACGTCTTTACACATTATTGTATAAGAAACTGTGCATTCGCACGCGTGATCTACACTAGTTATTGATCAATCATATAACAAATCTTTCTCCAATTCCTTGTTCCATGTTTATCATGGTGCACTGAAATTATTTAGGAAACAATGGAACTAAGACAAGTTAAGCTATGGTTTAGAACACACACACAAGTTGTTTCTGTTTTGTAGACTGAATGTTGAACCAAGGACAGATAGAACCTTAATCAACGCACACAACCAATGATTAAGGGTTGAGACTTGACCCCAGCACACAGCAAAGGACCTAGACTTACTTCCCAGTACACAACAAAGGAAGAATACTCCAGCACACATCCAAGAGCTTTAAACAGAAACAAGGTTTCTGTTTTAAATGTTCTTCAAATTCTGATTTGCATTCATTAGGAACATGCCTTCTATAGGCAAAAGGATTACATCTCAGACGTTCAACTACATCTAGGGTCACAAATGACTCACAAAAGAAAACAGAATAACAACTACAATGTCTTACAGAATTCTGAACATAAAGCAATAAAGCATAAAAACGGAAAAAGAAGACAAACTTTCTTAATTGTTTGCTCAGGTTGGTTTAGGTGAAAGAGTGGACTTTCTGGCTTGGTTCTGTGAGCCAAACTGAAGTAGAATGGAACCAAAAACTTTGCTGAAGGTTCCTCACGCTGGTTTGTTCAAAAAGGGAAAGACTTACAGTGACATCTGAAGTACTACACAAAGAGTTGATTTTGGACTGTTGAACTTGGTCCCTAAGCAATCTTTTGATGTGGGCATTTTCTTGAGGAGAAATCCTGGACAAAAATGTAGAGGACCCTCCCTAGGACCAAGCTCGACTATTTGTTAGGTTTCTTTAGGTGTAAAAGGCCCCCATGGACCCTGTCCAAGGTGATTGTGACTTGTTTGGCTGTTGGCTGTTTGTGTTTTGACTGGTTTGGTTGTGGCTGTTTTTGTGGGCTGTGCTTTGGCTGTGGAAGGGGTTGTTTTTGTTGGGGTTGGAATGAGGGGTGTTAGGACTGTAGAGTATGCCTAAGCTGTTGATTGTGGTGCCTTGTGAGCCTTCTGAGTTGCCTTCAATGTGTTATGTTGAGCTGACTTGAATCTGGTTCTGAACTCCTGTTGCACATGGTATTGGAGAAATAGAGATACTGGTATTATTAATTTTTTTCAATACAATGACGGGAAGCGATACGAACCAAGGAGACGGAGGGAAGAAACTCCGGGCCATACCTCTGTCATCTCCATTGTATCTTCATCCTTCCAACAGTCCAAGTTTGATGTTGACTCAAACTATTTCTAATGGCGATAATTACGATAGCCTTGAATCCATCGCATGGCGACTATGTAACGCCATTGTAAAATCATGGCTAAGGAATGTTATTGACCCCAAACTTCATCTACCACTACCTTTTCTGCCATTGTGACGAAGATATGGAATGAATTGAGGGAGCGATTCTCAATGGGTAATACACCACGCACAACTAAAAAGCGATCTCAACGAATGCAAGCAAGGAAAGCAATATGTGGTTGAGTATTATATCAATTAAAAACAATATGGGACGAGTTGGCTAGTTACGCGTCCCATGATGCACTTGCGGAGTGGGTGCAACGTTGATTATAAAATGGGAGGAAGAGAAGGTCCACCAACCATTTACGCTCCAACCTATTGATGGAGGACACCATTACATCTTTTAGTCGAGCTTACTCTCTGGTATTGCGTGAGGAAAGGCACAATGAGCAAATGAAGAGCAGTATGAAGCGACTATGGCTGTTAAAGCATCTAGCATTGGAACTTAAGGATGAGGAAGCACGTTAGCGAAATAATTCACGAAGTCTACTCTAATACATTGCTCTTATTGTAACAAATTCTATCATAAAGAAGAGAATTGTTATGAAAAGCATGGATACCTTTCAGATGGCAGGGGACGATGCCTAGACGGTCGTGGCTATGGACGTGAAGGAAAGAGTCACCCGAACACTTTTCAGGTGACTAATGTCGCGTCAACGAGCTATGTCGAGTCACATAAATAGGCCTTCACTGCCGAGAAGGTAGAGCAACTTATGAGTTTATTGGTGACCAAGGAAGGCAATAATAACAAGATGGCATGTATGAATAATAAATTTTTTGCAGACTGGCCGGTTATTTGACAGTGGCGCTTCCCATCACACGACGAGGCGTCAAGAGTTACTTAGAGAAAATATGGACAGGTGCACCATCTCGAGTAGGTCTTCCAGACGGAAATTATATTATTGCCCAGGAGCACGGAAAAGTCACTTTGACGGATAATTTCATTATAAAAGATGTTCTATATGTCTCATCCCTTACTTGTGATTTGATATCAATACAATAGTTAATTAAAGAAAATAACTGTGTTCTGACTTTTCATCCTAATTATTGTATTATACATGCCCAATCTACGAGGATGCACATTGGACAGGGTCAGCATAGAGATGAGTTTTATATCTTGGAGCATGGTCGTGAGAAAGTTGCATCTAGAACTTGTATTAATGGTGATGCTAGATTGTGGCACAAGAGTCTCGGACATCCTTCAAATAGTACTCTACCCTACAAAAAGCTTGTCAGGAGCTCATTATTTTCTAATTATTGAAGACGACTATAGTATGGCATTGTGGGTATTTCTGATGAAAGATAAAGGAGAAGTGGCCGATTTGGTTAAAATAATTTGCAAAATGACTTTGATACAATTTGGGAGGCAAGTCAAAGCCATACAAAGTGATAACGACACTGAATTCCTTTCGCGAACAATGATCAATTTTTATAAAGAAAACAGAATGATTTGATAAAATAGCAATATTGTGTAGAGAATATAATATTTGATTGTTATCTTACGTTATCTTCTCATAATTATTGTGATATTATTTTGTTAACAAACTTTGCTAATATGTTAGGTGTATATTATAAGTTATTCTCTAGCAATATTAAGGTAAGTCTTTGACGGCTAATAGATGCAAACTCTAGGTTTACCTCTCCTTGTAACTAGTATATATTGTACCTCTTGTTATCAATATGATCATGCAATTCTAATGAAACCTTTATCTTAACTTTAATATATTGACACCGCACAACAAAATGGAAGGGTCGAACGAAAAACATAGACATATTTTAGTAAAATCCCGAGCCCTTCGTTTTCAAGCTGACTTACAATTAGAGTTTTTTTTGAAAAATGTGTACTTTCGGCTACATATTTGATCAATCGAACCCCCACTCGTGTTCTTAATGGACGGACTCCCTATGAAATTTTGCATGGTGAAAAACAGTGACTTGATAATCTTCGCGTTCTTGATGGACGGACTCCCTATGAAATTTTGTAAGGTGAAAAACAGTGACTTGATAATCTTCGCGTATTAGGCTGTTTGTGATATGTTCATAATAAAGATAGGCCAAAGGATAAATTTAAAGAAACGGGAAAACGATGTATTTTTATTGGCTTTCCACATGGAAAAAAAAGGATGGAGAATTTACGACCTTAAGAAGCAAAAATTTATGGTTTCTCGAGATGTAATTTTCTATGAACACATTTTTCCCCTTGCAAGTGAAAGCACGAAATCGGAAAACAGAGGGGTACAAGAATCAGACTCATTTTTGAGCAAGTTGGAATTCCTTATGATCAGTCGTACATTGATAAGCCAAACAAAGGGTATATTGAAGATGTCGAGGTGCGGGCAAGTGATGTGGTATGTGAACAAGAGGAAATGGATGTGATACAATAGGGGAAACAAATTGTGATTATCGAGGCAGAGAACATGCAAGGTCACGAAACCATGACTGTCGAGACAGAGGAAAGGCAAGGTCGCAGAGTTCGTGAAAAGTTCGAGCCCGATTGGTAGAAAGATTATATTTGCAAGTCGATGCGAGTTATAAACCCCACACAAGCTTCTCCAATCGACACCACATAAGAAAGGTACTCGCTATCCAATAATTAACTCAGTCACAACTAGTTGTTTCTCTTCTTCTCACATGTGCTTTTTAGCTGCCGTTGATGCAATAAAGGAGCCGCGCCATTTTTTTGATGTAGTTAAACAAGCCGAATGGAGGAAGGCCATGGCTAAAGAGCTTAAAGCCCTTAAAAATAATGGGACATGGAAAATCATTGATTTGCCGGAAGGAGAGCGAGCCATTGGATGCAATGGGTATACGAGGTAAAATACAAGGCGAGTGGTATTATAGAACAGTATAAGGCATGATTTGTAGCGCAAGGTTTTACACAAATTGAAGGAGTTGATTATCATGAGACCTTCACCCCTTTAGCAAAAACAACAAGTGTTCGATGTCTTTTAGCCGTTCTAGTCGCCAAGAACTGGATTATTGCCCAATTGGATGTGAAAAACGCATTCCTTCATGGTGATTTGAGTGAAGAGGTCTACATGAAGTTTCCCCAAGGGTTCGAAGTCCAATGGCCGAATAAGGCTTGCAAATTATTGAAATCATTATACGGGTTGAAGCAAGCGTCGAGAAATTGGTTCACAAAGCTAACCGGATCCTTAAAAGAATATGGCTTTGTTCAATCTATGGCGGACTACTCACTGTTTACCTATAACAAAGGTCATATGTTTCTTGGAATTTTGGTTTATGTTGACGACATGATTGTCTAAGTAATAATAGTGAAGCTAGCACACGACTTAAATTTTTTCTCGACATGAAATTTGGGATTAATGATTTCTCTGGGCATAGAAGTTGCATCCGGAACAAAATGGCCTCTTCCTTAGCCAATGAAAGTACGCAATGGCAAACGTCGCTGATGCAGATTTGAAAAGGGCGAAACCCGTCGACACACCTATCCAACAAACCACAAGTTAGCCTTGGCCGATGGCTATTTACTCAAAGACCCGATAAAGTTTTGGAGATTAGTTGTCCGACTTGTGTATTTGACAATAACGAGGCTTGATTTGATATACGTAGTGCACATGTTATCTCAATTTGTTCATGCACCACATAAGGAGCCTTGGGAAGAAGCCATTAGAGTGATCCGGTACCTAAAAGGAAGCATTGGGAAGGTAATTATTAAGAACTGTAGGTCAACTTTATAGCTACATGGGTATTCTGGCTTGGATTGGGCGAGTTGTCCAATAACTATACGATCATTGACATGATTTTTTGTGTCGTTAGGTAATACGCCGATTTCATGGAAGGCAAAGAAACAGAACATGATGGCAAGATCGTCAGCAGAGCTCGAATATCGTGCAATGACCGCTTTAACAAGTGAATTAATTTTGGTAGTCTTTTCTCGGTTCACTTGGGGTTAATCACACCAGTTCCTTCGGGTCAGGGGTGGGCCGGCCGAGCGGGCGATCCCTGTCTTGTTTATCCAGCTAGCTTTTCCGCCATTTGTGGTGCTGGTTCATCTCGATCAACTGAATTGACGAACCATTGCTCAACATAAAATAAGAGCTTTAGTTTCGGAAGTCCTATGAAAATGTTTTGTGATAATCAAGCTGCATCACATGTTACAAAAAATCCCGTTTTCCTTGATCGTATAAAAACATATAGAAATCGATTATCATTTCATACGCAAACATCTCTTCGACCATACTATTGACATCGCTTATTAGAATTAAGAAGCAAATTGCGGATTATTTACTATAGCACTTGGAGGAGAAGCGTTCACATACTTACAGTTCAAGTTGGGCATTGGTACCTAGTGCTCTAACTTGAGGGGGAGTGTGAAAATAGTTAGAGATATTATTGGGATATTATGTGATACGCATATATTGTATTGGTATTGTGATATTGTCAGTATGGTAGATGCCGAATTAGTAGGATTCATTAGTTATGACTTTGACCATATTATTGTATATATAGAATTGCTTGTACGTAGCTTTATTTATCAATAATATAACAAATCTTTCTCCAATTCCTTTTTCCATGTATATCAGTATCGTTGTCTTCCGACTACCCCATCTCTGACAGTAAGTGGATTGTACATCTGATGTAATAATGTAGTTTTTGAGCTTCACAATAAAGTTTTTGAGTATAGTATTTAAAAATTATGAATTATAATATAAAGTTTTTGAGTTTATTAATTTGAACATTAAGCTCAAAAAAAGTTACAATAAAACTCAAAATACATCACATATAAGATTTAAAATGTAATTTATAAACTTTAAAAAGCTCGAAAAAAATGCATAAAAACTCAAATTCATACTAGTCTGAGTTAGTATACCGATGTATAATCCTTTTTCTCCATCTCTGATGACGGTCATCTCATTTGATTTGTTGTTTACTTACAACTCCAATGGTAAAGTCAACTTTCCAATATTATACTTATTATTGTGTAAAATTGAGATAAACTTCAAAAAATCACAAATTCTTATTTCAGACGGAGGTATCCGTCTTAAATTTAAGACGGATATCATATTCTCTCACAAAATACCCATTAAGGGTGACTGGAGAGCACATGGGGGGAGCCCACCTTGTCCCCTCTACCCATTTCCTCTCACAAAATACCCGTTGTAAGATTCGACCCGTCTTAAGCAAGACCTACTGTCAAAAAATTGGTATCATCAGTGGTGTTTGTAGATAGTGCTCTAGCGAAAGTAGACCTGGCAAATGGGTCAAACGAGTCGGGTTTGGGTCGGGTCTGTTTGGGTCGGGTCATATCGGGTTTGCTCAACCTTTCGGGTCGGATCGGGTCGGGTCGGGTCACTTTCGGGTTTGGGTCAGTTTTGGGTTTGGGTCACTTCGGGTTTGCGCCATTTCGGGTATGGGTCATTTTGGGTCAGGTTATTATAGATTCATATCCGATTTATTTAGGCCATTTTCAGGTCAAAATGATCAAGTTAGTTTTCAAGTCAAGCCCGGCGTCGAGCCTAACTCGCACGGGCCGACTTCGACCAAGTCGAGCTTGAGTTACACGTGGGACGTCTCGTCTCATTATCAGTTTATCACCTCTAATCACAATAAATTGGGTCATTTAGGATCATTTCAAATCGGGTCGTCTGTGGGTTGGTGGTTTTGGGTCGGGTTATTTTGGGTCGGGTCTATTTCGGGTCAGTCAAGGTTCGGGTCGGGTCTGGGTCGGGTCAATTCGGGTTTCGGGTCATCCTCGGGCCAGGCAATTCCGGGTCGCTTTCGGGTCTCGGGTCAGCCTTATCGGGTCGGGTTATTCGGGTCGGATCAGTTTTGCCAGGTCTAGGCAGAAGGTTTTACACCAAGTAGAATGGTCAAGTTGAACTTGATTAGCAAGTCGGACGGTGGTCGGAGCTGTGGAGATCTAACAGACAATAATCGCAAGTGTGACACAGTGGCCGCAAGGCCGCATTTTGAGCTGGAAGTGAAAGGTTGGGTGATGGTTTGAGATTGAGAAATCAGGATCCACTGTAGTTTGGGACTTTTGCAAACGGGAAAGTAGTAATCTAGCCCCATTACTTTGGCTAATCGTGAGATTAAACCTCTTAAGTTTAGATTGTAGTGGTTAGGCCCCTTTAGTTCTACAAAAAGTGAAATTAAGCCCCTTATCAAAATCTCACGAGAAATTCATTTTCTCATGCCACAAAAATTCAAATAGTTTACATTTTATTCAAAAAAAATATCATAATTTTTTTTAATATAAAAAACAATTTAAATTCTGAAGAAAAAAATGAAATCTTTTTTCTTTTATGTTTTTTCAGAAAATTGTTATATCATTCGATAACTCTATTACTTCAAAAGAACATTAGTTAGTCAAAATTAGGCACGTAAGGAGTATTTTTTTTTAAAGTTTCTCGTCTTTTGAAAAAAAACTTATACTCCGATCCGCATATATATTTGTTAACTTTGTAATAAAATGTAAATAAATCTATGAAAAATATTCAGTTTTTTTAATAAAGCATAGATATTTTGATTTTCTTTACAAATTTTTTTTATGCTTATTCATTTTAAATTTTAATTCCATTTGTTAAATTTTTTATTCTAATTGTATGTTTTGTAAGATGTATAATGAGTTTATTTCTTGTAATATGATATATTGAATTTCTCATGAGATTTTAAGTAAGAGGCTTAATTTCACTTTTTGTAAAACTAATGGGGCCTAATCACTACAATCTAAACTAAAGGGGTTTAATCTCACAATTAGCTAAAGTAAGGGGGCTTAGTTACCACTTTCGCCCTTTTGCAAATATTAATGAGTTTAAGTTTGTAACTTAACTATATTTAAATTGTTTGGTAATGCTTTATTTAAGTTTATTTATATATTATTATTTAAGGGGTTTAATGTGCTAGATTGTGGGAGTAATTGATGGTATTTCGGGTAAATATGAGGTGATAATATCGATAACTTTGTCCAACTTTTGCCATAAAAGGAGTAGATTAGTAAATTTGATGACTTTTTAGAAAAAGAAAATTGGATATAATAAATAGGATTGACTTGAATCCAAAAGAGTAGATAAATTAGCGGTAACTCTCATTTAAGACGTGGGGTAGTGTATTTTGTGTAATCCAAATTGACTTCCTTAATTCTTTTGAAAAATCGAAAATATAAGAAAGAAGATATAAAACAGTAATAACGTAAATTTACTTCCCTAACAACTCCCATGGTCACAAATCAACACTTTGCAAATGTTTTTTTGTGACGGCTGCGTTTTTTTGTCGGTATGGGTACTGTTGTGTGTTTTTTTGATTAAATGTTGTTAAAAGCCAAAGAGACTAAGGTGTCGTTTGACCTTACTTATATAAAATAGCTTTTCCTTTTTAAAAGAAATTTATTCATAAGATACTTTTTGGAAAAGTTGTAATCGTTTGGCCAAACTTTTGTAAAAAACGTTTTCTTATAAAATTTTATGTTTGGCCTAACTAGTTCCATTCGGGATTTTTTTATATTGAAACTATGTAATTACCCTTCATAATTAATATATAAAAAATTTATGTAGTCACTTGACAATTACACTAAAACTATATAATACCCTTTAAAATTATAATTTTACACACCTAGTGGCACCGATAAATATGAGGCAATGACTACAACTTTATAAATATGAAGTTGATATTATCGTGTACTTTCATGTCGTATGTGAGAGAAACAACATTGAGTAGAGATGAGAAAAAAAATGGGGTTTACAATAATACAACATAAAGAAGATAGGCAAAAATAAAAGAAAAAAAAATATGTGCATAAGTAATCCATGATTTTTGCTCTTGCGTGGAAAAGTAGAAGTAGAAGTAGCAATTTGCTACTTCTACTTTTGGAGGTCAATTACCATTTTTTGACTTTTTAAAAACTGTTGTAAACCTCCGTAAGTTATAGTGTTTGACCTAGTTACTGCTTTTTCAGCTACAAAAACACTTTTAAAGTTAGGCCAAACAGCACCTAAGATTATTTGACAACGATAATCTCAAATATAGGTGGTTTTCTGACCTCTTGTAATAATCCGAATTTCATTTTAATTCAGGATGAACCAAACTATTGCCCCTCTTCTCATAACAGATTTAGGTGACTAGCTACCTATTTAGCCAGTTGCTAATTATCTTTTATATCCTTCTTCTCCCCAGAGGCACCACAATTGCCACCATCCACTCACAGTACCTATGCCTAACTCAACGAATACGTACATCCACCACCACGACCACCATTACACCACCACCCTCTGAACACCTCAACTCTATATTGGGTGGTGAGCGAGTGTTGTAGGTGGCCGTGGTGGTGAGCGACGGTGGAGAGTGGTGTGAATAAGTGGTGAAAGGTGTAGGTGACGAGTATGGCATGGAATACTGGTTGTGACTGTAGGTGTTAACGAGCCAAGTCCAGCCCGAGCTTGGCCTTGCACGGCTTGTGCTCAAGAACCAAAACTGGAGCTCAAGCCAATCTCGAGCTTGAAAACAATGTGATCCTTATCAAGCTCGCGAGCTGTAACGCGAGATCGAGTCAAAATCGAGCTTATATATAATTTTTAATTTTTTAATTATTTTTCTTCGGATTTTTTCATTAACAAGGCTTGAAGGTTATATGTAAAAATATTTGGCAAATTAGTGAGACATTTGACATGTATGATACAAAAATATAATCATGATAAATTATTTTTATACAATATGAGCAATATCTTATCTAATTAATCACACAAGTTCAAGCTGCTCGCGAGCTTTTCAAGTCGAGCCAGCGTTTACTCGGCTTGACTCGTTAATCTCTCGAGCCGAGCCTGAGCCGCACTAGCACGAGCCGAGCTTTGATCAAGGCGATTACTAGATGCCCGTGAGCTGTCTCGTCTCATTATCACCCCCTAGCTGTGAGGGTTAAACAAGAGTTGTGTTGGAGGTGGTGCATAGAGTAGTATTTCAAGAGGGATCCACTTAGCTAGCTAACTCAGTTTTATAGGTTAAAAATGGGCCAAGTGCAATATGAAAGAGGGGTGAAACAATATGTTTTATTCGAAGTTAAAATTAAGTTTAGATTAGTATTAGAAGACCACGTATAATTAGGATTATTGTTATTAAATAATCCAAGAAAAAAAAAAACGAGAATTCATATGAAAGAAATTAGATAAAAATGGGTAGGATAGGGATGCCGAAGTTGTGTTGCGGAATAAGCCGCATAACATCGGAATGACTTTCGGGTTAAGTCGCAGGATAGATTAATGACTTCAGTGACTAATACATAAATAGGAAAATATATGAAAAAAATGAGTTTGGTGCATGTGTTGAGTGACTTAGCGACGTTGGTTAATTTACATTGTAAACTTGGAAAACAAATTGTAATATAGCAATCGGGTGGCTTAAAAGGTTTGTTACTAATTTTTGTATTGTTAGTGCTGCAACAACGGTTGTAGTTTAGACACCAACATTTAAATGACACATTACCACGTATAAAATTTCTTATCTAATCTCATTAGTACAAGTTTCATATTTTCTTTGTGATTTCCCTTATCCCCTCTTTTTCTGACATAAAATTTATTTCTTATTTTAGAAACCGGTTTCATATAATAAATTTTTTATTGTATAACTCATTGGTTAAATAGCTCCTTATGTATATGAAATTTCTTATTTTTTTCCACCTTTGTTATTGCGCGTACATCAAGTCACCCATGCATTTAATGGCTTCGCTTGAAATCACAGAACCATTGAGCATCTTAAGTATTTATCTTATGATAAGGTTTTCTAATACTACAAAATAGAAAAGTTATTAGTCAATGAGTGTGCGAGCGACTTCAATACAAATCTAATTAACTCAAGAGCCAATGTGGAGCCAATGTGGAGCCATTTTTCATAATACAATTAATCTCAACTTAATTTGAATAATGTTTTGCACCTAAATTACACTTTTGCTCCATCTTTTGGTAATATTTTTCTACCCAAACTCAATTTAGGGGAGATCTATTTTCAGGATCGGAATGTTAAATATGAGACTTCTCTAAAATATTTTAAAATGTTTTGAAGTGTAGCAAATATTGTAGAATAGTGTAGAATCAAATAGATTGTGCTAGACTATTCTTGTATAATATAGTCTAAAAGGTGTATGTAGAGAGAAACTTAGAACCTTCTGGAAATGTATGACACTCTCACAGAGTTCTATGTCTAAGTCACTCTAGAATGTCCCATCCTAGAGAGTTTTTGTGATCTAAGAAAAAAAATATGAGCAGTATAAATGGAGGTTGTCCCCTCTCATTTGCATTAATCCACAAATCAAACCGTGACAACAAATAACAAACCCTTCAACTAATCAAATAAACCACCTTCTCTTTACTCTACTTCTCCGCTTTAGTACCTTATATACACCAGCAAGTGGCATCAAACTATCAAAATCTCAAGGGCCACAAAATAAAATAATGGCTTCCGCATCAAACAGCCAAACACTCCATCTATGCCCGACCCTCAAATTTTTGGAGGAGAAAATTACGCCTATATGTGCATTAAAATGAAGTCATTCTTAAGAGCAAATGCTTTAAAGGAGGTAATGGAATATGATAAAAAAAAAAAACAGCACGTAGATGTTCCCAATTTTCCACCACTAAAACATCATCAAAGAAGATAATTGATGATGAATTAAAGGACATCAAACCCTTATATTTCATCCTTAACTCTGTTACAGAGTTAATTTTTCCAAAATAATGCGGGCTTTTACCTTTAAAATAGCATAGCGATTTACTCCATACATAATTCATGTTGATTAATAAATAAGAATCGTACGTCTCAATACTTTAATAAAGGATTTTGAAAATTTGAAGTCAAGATAAGAGGAGGCGTGGAGTTTCACAAAGATAAAATATTGAATTGGGAAGAAATAAAGGTGTAAGTAAATGCGACTCTGTATTTGATAATCCACAAGGTGTACGTCCAACAACAACGATCCTTCTACGCCTCCATGGATTCCTATGCATGCACACTTCATTCTTAAATGATAATTCAGAGATTGCTACGGCACCACGAGGTTACTTCATTCTTAAATGATAAGTATAAAACAAGATTTGTCGTAAGAGGATACTTCAACAAACCGGAATTAATTATGGTGATGCATTTACTCCACTTGCTTGCCATGATATTGTAAGGACACTTATTGCTCTAGTTGTACAAAAAAGATGAGAAATTTATCAACATAATGTCAGAGATGACTTTCTCAATAGAGAGATCAAGGAGGAGACTTACATGGAGCAACCTCATTGTTTTACTATACAAAGGAAATAAGAAAAGGTGTGCAAACTAAAGAAGCCTTTGTATGGCCTAAGACAAGCTCCAAGAGCATGGTATACCAAAATTGTATTTTACTTTCTTGAACAAGGATTTACGCAGATTAAAACAAGTTTACATTATTCGTGAAAAAAAAAGGGGATCTACTCATTGGTTCTCTATAAGTCGGTGACCTACTTGACACGGGAAATGGGAAACAATTCCCAAATTATTCTTACATTTAAGGAGGGAATTGAAGAAAAGTTTTGAAATGATAGACTTTGGTCTAAATGACTTTTTTCCTTGGTATAGAGGTGTACTCGAACAAGTATATTAGAGAAATCCTCAAAGGTTTCAAGATGGAGAATTGTAAGCCACTTTATACTCCTCCGGATCTAAATGAGAAACTACCTAAAGATGATGAATCAACATAAGTTGATCTAAGGAAATATCGAAGCTTAGTTGGAGCTTACTCAACCTCACAGCCACACGACCCATCCTTAAGTTCGCTACAAGCTCATTATCAAGGTTTATGAGCAAGCCAAGTGAGGTTCATACGGGAGCAGCTTGGAGAGTACTTTGCTATCTAAAAGTACTCTAGAGTTTGCAGTATCAACCTTACGACACAACCCAAGAATTATATATAGCCGATTATGACTAGGGAACGTTCAGTTGATGATAAGAAAATACATTTCAGGGTGCATAAGAAAATACAATTCAAGATATTGTAACTCGATCCACATACAACATCGAGTATGGTGCAATCTCTGCAGCTCTAAATCAAGTAATATGACTAAAGAAGATACTTGACGACTTAGGCTACAAGCAAGTAGGAACTACCAAATTTCAGATGGATAACAAATCAGCTATTGTCATTGCTTAAAATCCAGTTTGTTTAACTAAAACAAATCACATGAAAGTGAGTTTGTATGCACTTCGTGATGCTGAGAAAGACAAGAAAGTGGAACTTATCCATTGCCAATCCAAGTTCCCGCTAGCTAATATTTTAACCAAAGCTCTACCAGCAATAAGGCTTGTTCTTTTGAACTTAAAGTCACCCCCCTTTAAGTTCAGTCAGACCCTATAAGTTCAGTTTAGAAAAGTTAAGCAAAATTAAGTTTAGTTTAGTTCAGCTCTTATAAGTTCAGTTCAATTCAGCTCTTATAAGTTCAGTTAAGTTCCTATAAGTTCAACTCCTATACGTTCAAAAAAATTATGTTCAATAAAATTAAGTTCAGTTCACAAACTTTAACTTAATTTATATTAAATTATTTATGTTAGACTTGTTAATAACTTATTAATTAAAATTAACACGTTTTATAAAATAATACGATCCACTTTTATATATGAAATAACTTATTTATTTAATGTTATTATATGAGTTGTCTTTTCATATATTAGACCGTTTCACATTTTTTTATTGTTAAATTAATTAGTTATATACCATTTATTAATTTATGCCTTCAAGTTAAATTGATGATCATTTTATAGTTTTGAAAATGTAGACTCATATTAATTATTAATCACCCTAAAATTTTGTAAATTACACTAATCTTTGGGTTAGATTTACAACTATATTTATTAGGACAAATATTTGGCAAGTAAGATAGAGATTGGGAAGAAATAGATGAAGAAAAGGATAAAATGAAAACAGATGATTAAAAAAAGATGTAATAAGTGAATAAAATAATGTGTATACAGAGAAAATTTTATTATCTTATTTTGTATTTTACACCATATATTTTTTTTGTCAATAATGTCTTTAAAAAGTAAAGATAATAATAATAAAGCTAAGTTAAATTCAGATCATATAAAAAGTTATGTTCAGAAAAGTTCAACTCCTATAAGTTCAGTTCAGAAAAGTTTAACTTTTATAAGTTTAACTCTTATAAGTTCAGTTCAGTTAAGCTTTTATAAGTTCAGTTCAGTTAAACTCTTATAAGTTCAGAAAAGTTCAGTTTTTATAAGTTCACTTCAGAAAAGTTTAGCTACTACAAGTTGAGCAAAATTAAGCTCAAAAGAACGGGGCCTAAGACTCGAGCTCATCAAGTCCAACTTTCGGGTTATGCCACAAGTGTCATGGAAGAATATCAAAATATGCGACTTTTCTAGAATGTTCTAGAAGTGTACGAAATGTTGTAGAATAATGTAGAATTAATTAGATTGTACTAAACTATTCTTGTACATACTAGAATAGTTTAAAAGGGTTATGAATACATAGAAATATCTTATAATTGCAGTTCTTGTGATTTAGGAGAAGGAGGAGCACTATAAATGCTGGTCATTCATTCCATTTGCCTGACACAACAACGATAAACACTTCAAGTAATCAAATAAGCCAATTTTTAATTTCTCTACTCTGCTTCTCCCTTATATACCAACTACGAAAATTAAAGAAAACTTTTGTCAATAAAAGATATGAGTGAATATCCACGGAAGACCCATGGCATTAGACCCACATTCACACCCACCTTAAAGGCTCATACTACTTAATGTCAATGACAGTCGGTGCCGGATAAACATCACTCGTCACTAGCACCGCACACGATCTTACTCCTATTTCGCTGCACAACCACTCTTCTCAACTCGAACTCCCATAGCCACCAGTAAAGAAATGAAAACTCCCCCGCCACCTTTGAAAACACCATAACTGTACGATAAAAAAACCTTGTTTTAACAGCTAAGAAACCCATGGTCCAAACCAGCCCACTAAATCATTCCAGAAAAAGAAATATTGCATGATGTATTGTACGGTGTATGCATCAACTTATTGCCTTTTTAATGTTGTACCCAGACTTTTAATTACAAGGCCTTTAAAGAGCACTAAGCCATGCCAAATCGTGAAAATGAGTCAAATATAGTCCATTAGGTGATGAGGTGGCAACTAATTAGAGCAAATTAACACTCATCAAAATCAGTACTTACGTTGAACAATCATATTTTCAAGTTTTACATCCGTATCAATTGCTTAATCTCCCCCGCCCTCTATTAGGATGATTGAATTAACTAATTTCAACTCATTCTAGATACATTGCATTACTAGATTTATTGTATTTGTCTTTAATAAGACTTTTATTTCCCAAATATTGTACACTATATAATGATTTGTTTAATTTTGCTAAGGCAAAATTCTTCCTTGCCTTTCTATCATGGTATCAGGAAAACATCAAAACCTCTCAAAAGTTTTATCTTATTAACCTAACTCACGTCTAAAGATGGTGGGATCCGATAACAGTGGCAAAACGGATTCACCAAAAATTCACCCTCTTCTACCATATTTTCTCAGTGGCCAAGAGGGCCCCTGTTCTTTTATCACTCACGTCAAGTTGCGCGGTTATAATTACGAAGATTGGAGTCGTACCATGAGAATGTCTCTTAAATCCCGACGCAAATTTAATTTCTTTGACGGAACCATCAAAAAGTTGTTGATCCTTTTATCCTTGATCAATGGGAAGTTGTTCATGGTACTTGTTAGTATGTGACTCGTATGTCGCTTACGGAAAATATCGGAGTTTGATTACGATGAGAAATAACTAAGAAAGGAACAAAATAAAAACAAGGAAATACGTGATGAAAGATATAAACTCATGTTAGCTCGTGTCATCGATGACATCAACATTTGTTTCCTATTGTTATTCGGCTTTCGTGCGTAGATACTACGTACGTGCTTTTGGTTTCTTGTTTAGTTTATTATAATGTTTAATTAGTTTTCTAAGTTTGTTTAGGAAACTTAGTTTGTTTATTATTATTTATTTCCTAATTTGATTAGTCTTAGTTAAGGTAGCTTACTATATCAACACTACCTTAGCCTAGCTATTCTTTAAGGAGAAAATTGTGAGTCAAACACATTGAGAGTTTTAAGAGGCAGATCTAGGAAAACTCTATGCTCATCTTTTGTAATCTGTAATTCTCCCGACATAGTGAAATATTTTCCCTCGCCCTTGTGGACGTAGCAATCATATTGATAGTGAACCACGTAAATCTTGTGTCTTTTATTTATTGCATCTACTTCAAGATTCTTCCGCGCAAAACAATTGGCACCAGAGCCTTGAGTTTTAGATCCAGGAGGAGAAGATGTCATGTGAGACTATAAGAATTGAGAAGTTCGATGGGAGGAATATTTTTGTACTATGGCAGTTGAAGATGAGGGCTTTACTAAAAGAAAAGTGTATCTGGAAACCCTTGACGCAGGGTTACTTCACGAAGGTGAAGAAGACCGAAACTTCTGCTTCGGGTGTTGAACCTAGGATGATTGAGACGGAAGATCCTGCCTTGGTAACAATGGAGGAGAGGGCTCATTCATCGATCTTGTTGAGTTTGTCAGACGATGTCATAACCGAGGTAGCCGGTGAGTTGTCTGCTGCGGGTTTATGGCTGAAATTGGAGAGTTTGTACATGACAAAGTCACTCACCAATAAGTTGTTGTTGAAACAACGTCTGTTCTCTTTCAAGATGCAATTAGGTATGTCACTTCGTGATCATCTAGACAAATATAATACTATATTACTAGATCTGCGTAATATAGATGTTAAGATTGAGGATGAAGATGTTGCTTTAATTCTGCTGGTTTCTTTACCTGCGTCATATGAGAATTTTGTGGATTCTTTTATTCTTGGTAAAGAAACATTAACCCTAAAGGAAGTGAAGTCAGCACTTTGCACTAGGGAGTTGCGTCAAAAGGCAACTGTTGACTTAGGAGACGGATCAGGGGCAAGCTTAGTTGTTAATAAGGATAAGAAAGGTGGATCTTACAAGAAAAAGGTTAAGGCTAAATTTTAAGACACCAATAATTCTACTAATTATGTTATCTGTTTTCTATGAAAAAAACCCAGTCATAAAAGACCTAGTTGTCCTAAGTTGAAAACTAAGTCTAATGCGACTGTAGTTCAAAATAAGAATACAGAGTACGATTCTGAGGAGGACTATGCTCTTGCGGTTGATTATATTCGTCCTATTGATCGTTGGATTATGGATTCTGGTTGTTCTGATCATATGTGTCCACACAAGCATTGGTTTAATACTTATGAGTCCTCTAATGGGGGTCACGTTGTTGTTGTTAACAACGTTACTTGTGAGGTAGTGGGTATAAGGTCAATCAAGGTGAAGACTACTGAGGGTAAGATTTGTGCTTTGACTAATGTGAGACATGTTCCAGATTTAGGGAAGAATCTAATTTCACTTGGTGCATTAAGTGATTTAGGATATGAGTTCCGGGGTAAAGGGAAGAATTTGTCTATCATGAAGGGTTCTAGTTTGGTGCTGAAAGGTGTCAAACAAAATACCTTGTATGTCTTACAAGGTGAAACACTGACTAGTTCTGCAGTTTGTGCGTCCGTAAATCACGAAGAGATGACTAAGATTTGGCATAAAAGGCTTGGTCATATAGGTGAGAGAGGGATGCAACTATTGTCTAAGAGAGATCTTCTTAACGGTGTCAAGGTGAGGAACCTTGAGTTTTGTGAACATTGTGTGTTTGGTAAGAAACACAGATCTAAATCTAGCAAGGGTGTTCATAGAACAAAAGAAGTCCTTGATTATATCCATTCAGATGTCTGGGGGCCTGCTCGAGTTGAAGGTATGGGAGGTTATCATTATTTTGTTACTTTTATTGATGATTATTCAAGGTACACATGGCTTAGGTTGCTTGAGCATAAGAGTGAGGCTTTCAAAGTCTTTGTGCAATAGAAGACTTTGGTGGAAAATCAGAAAGGTAAGAAGATCAAGAAGCTATGAACGGACAATGGTTTGGAATTCTGTTTAGAGGAATTCGATGAGTTCTATAAGAATGAGGGTATTGCAAGGCATCATACCGTCAGGGGTACACCACAGCAGAACGGTGCAGCAGAACGAATGAATCAGACACTGTTAGAGAGAGTTCGATGCATGCTCTCTAATTCAGTTCTTGCAAGAAGGTACTGGAGTGAAGCTGTTCTTACAGCTTGTTACTTGATTAATCGTGGGCCTCATATGGGAATTGACTGCAACATTCCTTATGAGTTATGGAGCGGCAATGTACCGGATTACTCTACACTTAGAGTCTTTGGATGTGTAGCTTATTATCATGTAAAAGATAGAACTTTGGATCCAAGGGCTAGGAAGGGATGCTTTCTGGGATATGGAGATGGAGTTAAGGGGTTCAAGATTTGGTCACCTTCAGAGGGCCGTGTTATTATTAGCAGGGATGTTACCTTTGATGAAAATTCCATGTTTATTTCTAAGGAGGTGTCCGAGGGTGTTGAAAAGAGTAAGAGTGCCGAGAAAAAGGTGGAGTTTGAGGTGGCTCCTGCCACTTTATCTATGTTTCCACGAGTTGTGATCGAAGAGGATGCCGAACCAGTTACTTCTAGTCCTATAACTACTCCACATGAGGAGGAAAGTGATCAGGATGAGTCTTCTAATCAACCAACTGATCCTACTACCTTGCCTAAACGTGTATGTAAGAAGACCAGGAGGTTAATTGAGGAGCTTGAAGGCCGCAAGGTTTGTGGCAATAATTGCTATGCTGAGGAGATGGTTGGTTATGCATTACAGGTAGCTGATGAAATTGAGTCTGAAGAACCATCATCTTATAAAGAAGCAATTGTTAGTAGTGAGTCAGTGCAATGGCTTGCTGCTATGGGTGAAGAGATAAAGTCTCTTTACAAAAATAATACATGGGAACTTGTGCCACCACCAAAAGGGAGAAAATTGATAGGGTGCAAATGGGTGTTCAAGAAAAAGGAAGGAACTTCATAGGCTGAAACAATTAGATACAAGGCTAGACTTGTTGCAAAGGGGTTCAGTCAGATAGAGGGAGTTGATTATGTGGAGATTTTCTCTCATGTTGTGAGACACACTTCTATTCGTGTGTTAATAGCAATAATGGCACATTATGATTATGAGCTTAAGCAACTTGATGTCAAGACTGCTTTCCTTCACGGGGAGTTGGAGGAAGAGATTCTAATCAAGAAGCCTGAAGGGTTTGAAATTCCGGGGAAAGAGCATCTTGCCTGTCATTTAAAGAAGTCCTTATATGGAATTAAACAATCTCCAAGGCAATGGTACAAAAGATTTGACACTTTTATGGTAGAGCATGGGTATGAGAGAAACCCATATGATTGTTGTGTTTATCATAACAAGCTAGAAGATAGGTCTTTGATTTACTTACTCTTATATGTTGATGATATGCTTGTTTCTGCTAAGAAAAGGTCAGATGTTGATAAATTAAAGAAGCTACTCAGTTCAGAGTTCGATATGAAGGATCTAGGATCTGCAAAGAAGATATTAGGGATGAAGATTTTCAGGGATTGTTCTAAAAGAAAGCTTTTCTTATCTCAGAAAGGCTACATTGAGAAGATACTTAGCCGTTTTGGTATGAGTATTGCTAAACCTTTAAATACTCCTTATGCTGTCGGTAAGTTGACTATATCTTCTGCACCTCAAACTGAAGTTGAGAAGTCTTATATGTCAACGGTTCCCTACACTAGTGCAGTTGACAGTTTAATGTATGACATGGTTTGCACTAGGCCAGATATTGCACATGTAGTTAGTGTTGTTAGCAGGTTTATGGCTCAACCTGGTAAAGAACACTGGTTAGCGGTGAAGAGAATTCTTCGCTATATGAGAGGAACGACGGATGTTGGCCTTGTTTATGGGAATGATGATGATTGTTTGGTTGTTGGATATTCTGATTCCGACTATGCTGCAGATGTGGATAGCAGGAGGTTCGTAACTGGGTATGTTTTTACACTTGGTGGTTATGTTGTTAGTTGGAAGTCTACTCTTCAATCTTCTGTGACTTTGTCAACCACGGAGGCGAAGTATATGGCTTTGACTGCGGCTGCTAAGGAGGCTATATGGTTAAAGGGGCTTGTAAGTAAGCTTGGTCTACATCAAGAGATTGCTTCGTTATATTTCGATAGCTTAAGTGCTATTTGTTTGGCGAAGGATCAGGTGCATCATGATAGAACCAAGCACATAGATGTCAGATATCATTTTCTGAGGAACGAGAAAAGAACCAAGGTGAAGCAAGTGGGAACAGCTGACAATCCTTCAGATTGCTTCACTAAGCCGTTTCCATTCAGCAAGTTCAAACATTGCTTGGACTTGTTGAATATAGACAGTTATGTCTAAACCCTTCGGGGTGCTGAGCTCGAGGTGGAGCCTTGAGCGGCCCGGTCCAGGGCTAAATGGACGCAGGCCTAGTCCAAGGCTTATTGGATGGCAGACCCAGTCCAGGGTATATTGGATGGTTATAGACTCAAGGTGGAGTCTATGGTGTTCTAGTGTGAGCGCTCATTTGCTGGAACATGGCAGATACTTGTCTACTTGAGAGTGACTTGTATAGTGGTTGAGTGGTTTGGAAGTCGTTTGCTAAATGCGACTGTCCGAGTCAAGGTGGAGAATTGTTAGTATGTGACATATATGTCGCTTACGGAAAATGTGGGAGTTTGATTACGGTGAGAAATAAACTAAGAAAGGAACAAAATAAAAACAAGGAAATACGTGATGGAAGATATAAGCTCATGTTAGCTCGTGTCATCGATGACATCAGCATTTATGTCCTATTGTTATTCGGCTTTCGTGCGTAGTTACTACGTACGTGCTTTTGGTTTCTTGTTTAGTTTATTACGAATATTATGTTTAATTAGTTTCCTAAGTTTGTTTAGGAAACTTAGTTTGTTTATTATTATTTATTTTCCTAATTCGATTAGTCTTAGTTAAGTTAGCTTACTATATAAACACTACCTTAGCCTAGCTATTCTTTAAGTAGAAAATTGTGAGGCAAACACATTGAGAGTTTTAAGAGGCAGATCTAGAAAAACTCTGTGCTCATCTTTTGTAATCTGTAATTCTCCCGACATACTGAAATATTTTCCCTCGCCCTTGTGGACGTAGCTATCACATTGATAGTGAACCACGTAAATCTTGTGTCTTTTATTTATTGCATCTACTTCAAGACGCTTCCGCGCACAACAGTACCCTTGTTCAATGGATAAGACACACCATTGATCGTGCTCTTCTGTACAATATCTTATACTTTAAAGACGCTAATCTCCTATGGTCTGATATAAAGGAGCGTTTCGCCGTTATCAACGGCAACCAAAATTCACTTACTAAAATCACAACTTAATTGTAAGAAGTTACAAGGCATTTAAGTAACAACCTATTTTGAAAAATTAACGGGCCTATAGGATACTCCTGCCATTCACGAACCACCGTTTGCGTGCAAGTGTGGCAATTGCACCTGTGGAATCTCTCAAGAAGCGGTAGAGTGCCAAGACAGTGAACGTGTTCACAAGTTCTTCATGGGTTTGGATGATACATTATAATATGGGTCCTTTCGTTCTCAACAGTTGATGCTCGATCCATTACCTACACTGAACCGTGCATATCATGTCGTTCTTCAGGAAGAACGACTTAGTGGGCTGGTGTCCACCAGTGAAGACATGCATGATATTTTAGAATTTGCACTTAAGTCCATCGACACTCGCACAGATACCAAACCAGATTGGCGTGAAGTGCAAGAGAAGGAAAAAGTCCAGCACCAAAAACTATATTGAAAGCATTTTTAAAATAATGCTCAAAAAATAAATATTTGTCGTTTTGGGTCGGGTTTAAAACTATTTATCAAAATGGTGTCCACGTAGGCTCAGATTTCGCGAAACAAAAACACGGAGAAAACACGCCATTGGCAATGGCGTGTTTCTAGTGAGTAGGAAAATGCAAACTTACAAAAATTGACTAAAAGTAAACACGCCATTGGGAATGACGGGTTTTCTTATAGAGACACGCCATTGGGAATGGCGTGTCTGTGAACAGTACAATTTTTTTTTTTTTAGAAAAAAAAAAAAAATTTAAAGACACGCCATTGGGAATGGCGTGTTTGTTCGGTATTTCAGGTTTTGAAAACCCGAGCCTACGTGGACACCATTTTGATAAATAGTTTTAAACCCGAGCCAAAACGACAAATACTTATTTTTTCAGCATTATTTTAAAAATGAACTCAACTATATTGTACTCACTGTAATACCAAATATCATGACATCAAGTCATGTTTTATAAAGAATGACAACATCCCGGAATGGTGGGGATACCGTCCCAGGACCTTGGCTTAGTTGCGTGCAAGGGCTAGCACAAACACCAATAAAGAGACAGCTGAGTATGGTCGTCGTATGGCAGAGGCTTGTGTGTGTGCTAATGTTGTGATTTATTAGGCACTACCTTCTTATCGTCTTTCCATTCTTGATGATCGCTTAAGTGGTATGTCCCGAAATTGGATCATTGAAACGAGCACGTCTAACCATGTAACAAGTGATATCTCTTGTTTAATGGAGACAACAATGCTTCCAGCATGTTCAGTTGGCGTTCCTAATGGCCAGCACGTCGTGGCCACCACAATAGGGACCATGTGCCTCAACAAATATATCATTCTTCAAAATACCCTTATTTGTGCCGTTCTTGAATTGTACTTTAATTTATGTGTCTCAGTTAACGACCAGTAGTCATTGTTTTCTTCAATTTGGTAAAATTTTGTGCTCTATCTGGACCATACCTCGAAGACGATGATTGGAGCTGTGAGCTACGAGATGAACTTTATTTTTTCTGCGAAGCTTTGGAAAGTTAATTGAGAAACTCTAGTTGACTTATGGCATCAACGAATCTGGTTCATTTGACTTATGGCACCAACGACTCGGGATATCTGGTAAAAAAGGTAGTTGAGTTTGTCCCTTTAGCTAGTAATCCTTGTTCCAGTAATAATCAGGCATGTGATGTTTGTTACCTTCCTAAACAAACTAGAAATAGTTTTGAGCTCAATGACAATAATGATGTCGAAATCAGGGTTAACAACTTTATAGCTTCCTCCGCACCACGATGGGGGCTTCGACTGGGTGAAATCGTAACCGTCCGATGGGTCCATGAAAGTGACGAAGTTGCTTTGAAAATCAAGATGCTGAGGACAATTAAGCCAATTAACCTAACTCATTCTCACCTCTTTGGTTGAATATGCCCGCTTCGGAAAGACTACACACAAGCTTGCTCATTGGATGTGCTTTCTCTAGTCGTGGCTTCTGATGAGAAATATTGGTCCGTGTTGCCAAAAACACTGGCTTAAGCAATCTTCTTAAGCATCTGGTCAACAAAGGCTTACCCTCTCTTTCCAGTGCATTCTTTTTCTTTTCTTTTCTTTTTTTTTTTTGCTAAAATGTAAGTTTTCATTAATATCAAAGATAATACAGTATATCCATCATTACAATGCCATTTTGTAAACTATCTTAAATTTACTCTTGTCATCCAAATAGAATCCCTAGTAGACATTCCATCTAGTTTACAATGACTAATTCTATTCTTGACGATTTTCTAGATCAATAATGCAACAACCTCGGGTCTTGCAACTCTGTTGAATAACCTTCCTTCATTGCGTTTCTGCCAAATGAAGTACCAACATGCCTTTTATAGCTGTAACTGTGACCTTCTTCCAGAACTTGCTCTACCTCCTAATTGCAATAGACATCAGATTATGCATATGCAAGAAGTCAGCAGACAACCAATTATCCACCTGCTTAAGAACTAACTGACTAAACTGGCATTCAGAGAACAAGGGTTTATGATTCTCTAGATGTTGTTGATAAATACAACAAAGATCATCAATATCAGGACTGAATTTTAGGATTTTATCCTTCAGCATTAAGGCTGTATTAGAAATAAGCCACGCAAGTGTGCTTAGGAACTACAATAGGACACCAAACAGCTTTATGCCACTCCACATGATTTCTCCTAGTTCAGATCCAATCATAGCATGACTTAACTGTATAATCACCAGTACTGGTACTCCAAACACCATCAACAAACCCTTCACCAGTGACTTCTCTAACGATACAAATTTTCCTCTAGTGCCAGCTAGACTCAATGGTAGGAGAATAAGATAGTCAGGACTCACCTTTTAAGTATATGTGATGTACTCATTAGACCCGCAACTTGTCAGGCTTAGTAGCTAACCATCACACTAATTTACCAACCAAAGCAATTATCCACTTAACACTTTGCTTCAAACCTAAACCACCCTCCTATTTAGGGACACATTCTTTATGCCACCCAATTAAAGGGACTCTATTATATTCAGAGCTGTCTTCCCAAAGAAAATTCCTGCAAATTGCTTCTACCCTTTTAAGGACACCTTTAGGTAAAATGAACATAGAAGCCCAATAAATCTGCAAAGAAGAGAGGTAACACGATGTATTCATATGCTCATTTCTTAGAGTTCTGTTGAGCGAGAGGTAACAAGATGTATTTCCATTAGAAAAACGGAGCCGATGCGTACCCCTCAAGCGTGCGTCTGAAGATGAAAGGTGAAGAAGATCCCGATTCATTATTTATCAAGGACCATTCAAAGGTTGTAACAAGCAACCCGTTTTCAAACACGAAAAGAATACACTGTGATTTGTGGGACCCATATCGTATTTTATCTTCTTGCAATGACAAGTATTATTTATCCATTGTTGACGATTGTTCTCATTCTATTTAGGTTTAATTGTTGCTTCACAAAACTGGGGTGACAGATCTGTTTATGCATTTATTAGATATGGTCAAGACACAATTGTCTAAACATCTTAGAACTGTACGAAGTAATAATGAAACCGAGTTTTAATGCATGGCGGGGTACTTCTTTCAACATGGTATACATTTTCAGACCTCTTGCGTTGGTAATACGCGTCAACAAAATGGGCGTGTTGAACGTAAGCATCGCCATATTTTGAATGTCGCTCGGGTTCTTCTTTTTCAAGGGAACTTGCCACATAAATTTTTGGGAAATTGTATATTAACCACTGCTTGCTTAATAAATTGTACTCCCTCTTCGCATTTTGGTAATTAATTAACCTATGAGATTATTTTTGGTGTGTCAGAGCATCTCCAATGGTAAGCAACAATCTTACTAGCTTAACTTTCCACATCATATTTTTAAGCTACAACACATTTAAGCAACAAAATCCTTCAATGGTAAGCTACTACAATTTTGGCTTAAATGGACCCACATGTATTCATTTAATAGACTTATTTTCTTTGTGGGTCCATTTGAGCTAGTAGCTCCATTAAGCTAATAGCTCAAATTAAGCTAGTCTATGTGGCTCACTCCAATGGTTGAGCAAGTAGCTTAAAATTTTTTTTATTTGCAAGCAAGTTCTTTTCTCCAACCATTGGAGATACTCTCACCCTTCTATAGTCACTTGCGCGTATTTGGATGCCTTGTTTCGTTCATAATCAATACACGCAGGGTGATAAATTTGCTAAAAGAGACTTATTTTTCTCTGATACATCTCCTCTTTCCAATGGCGAGACAAAAGAAAATCACCAAAAATAATCATAATCTCTCTTCACAAAAAATAAAAAAAGTAAGCTTCATCTGATTAATGAGAGCGAAGGCCTGGAAGATGTTACAGTTCAAGGATCAGCTTCAAAATCTTCCAAATCTGCTTCCATGAGTCCGTACATATTTGATGATGACCTAGCAACAATTGTAGAGGAAGAAGATGATCACGTGAAAGAGGATGCTGGGGTATGGACAGAAGTTACTGGCAGAAAGCAGAGGGGAACTCATTCTGGGGATACGCAGGTAAACCCTAAATTGAAACTTACTGATTTAGATGTTTCTTCTGAAATTTCTTATTGGTCAACCGTTTTGTACTGTTTTACACTGGGGGTAATTCATCCATGGAATGCAGCTCACCTAATCGTATATGGAAAAATTGTGGTATTGGTAAAATTTAATTGATGCCAAATACTATTTTTATTCTACGATTTGCTACCGAAGAACGACAACAAAAGATACTTAATAATGGACATGTTATGTTTGATATTAAGCCAGTGATTGTGACAGAATGGACTCCTGAGGCTAATTTGTTAAAGCGTGAGGTTCAGGCTGTTCCAATCTGGGCTAAGTTTTATGGATTGGATCTAGGTCAAGGATGTTTGGGTAAGATTTCAGGAATTATGGGGAACTTTGTTAAGTGTGATGATAGCACCTTGAACAAACAATACCTACGATATGATAGGCTTATGGTGGAGGTCCAAATAGGACAGACATTTCCTAAGAATATCAGTTTCCTGGATGAGAAAGGATCAAAACAAACACTTAAGGTGGAGTATGATTGGCTACCTATTTCCTGCACAAAATGTAAAGAAATGGGACTTGTCGAGGTGAATTGTAGGAAGGATAAGCCTCAAATGACGCCAGCACAAAAGGTTTGGAAACCAAGAGAAAAAACAGGAAATCCATGTTGTGAGAGAGGTGTAGAAACCTGCTCTAGCAAGGAGAACTGACTTTGGAAAACAAGTTATGGCTACTTCTCGGGGGCGGGTGACAGGTTGACTTTACCTCAATCTTCTCTTGCTAGGATAATCTCAAGAATGACCAGACAAGATAAGACATGACCATCAAAGTTTATTCCTGGTGGATTAAGTTTTATGGAAGCACTAACAGGCAGTAACAACATCTGTCAAGAAAACTTTGCAAGAAAAGGGACGGGGTGCCCCCCCCCCCCACTCAAAGGACAATGGATAAGATTGGATTCTGGAATATCAGAGGGTTAAACAGTCTTACCAAGCAGCAAGAAGTCAAATGGTTCTTGCATAATAATAAAGTGGGGTTATTTAGCCTTCTAGAGACTAGAGTTAGGAGTAAGAATTGGTCTCTTATTAGGAATAATGTATGTACAGATTGGTCTATCTGTACTAATAATGCTCTACACAAGGGAGGAATGATTTGGCTAGTTTGGAAGCCTTCTCTCTTTGATGTGGATAATAAGGATATTACTGATCATACTATGTGTGTGGTGGTTAAGGATAAAGGGAGAGGTAAGTGGTAGTTTTGGTTGACTGTGGTTTATGGGTTAAATAAATCAAATGAGAGGATTACCCTCTGCCAAAAACTTATTAAGTATGGAAAATGGTGTAAGGGGTCTTGATTAATTAGTGGTGACTTCAATAATGTTCTTTTCCCTGATGAGAGATTAGGATCTTATGTCACCTGTACATAGATTATACCATTTCAATAGTGTGTTAACTTTATTCTGGTGGAATATTAAGGCTATTGGAGTGTTCTTTACTTGGAATAATAAGCAGGAGGCTCACAATAGAGTTTTCAGTCGTACTGATAGAGTACTTGTCAATGAAGATTGGATAAATGAATTGCCTAATGCTTATGTGCATTTCCTTCCTGAAGGGACATATGATCACTGCCCATGTATCATTGCTTTTGAGGAGGATGTTACTGTTAGAAAAAACTTTTTCAAATATAGTAATATGTGGGCTCTTGACCCAAACTTTAATGGCATTGTTAGAGAGTGCTGGGGAAAAAGTGTGAATGAGACTGTTATGGTTGTGGTTGTCTCAAAGCTTAAGGCTCTTAAGAGGTAGTCGAAAAGTTTTGATAAAAGGGTTTTAATGATGTTGAAAAATCTGCTGATGTTGCTAAAAGTGCTCTTGAAGCCCTACAACAGCAGCTCCATGCTAATCCTATGGATATTGTTGTTAGAGAGGCTGAGAGGGTCATGGCAGGATGTTCTAATGTTAGAAAAGGCCGCTACTCTGTTTCTCAGTCAAAAGGCAAAAATGAAGTGATCCCAATACAAAGTTCTTCCATGCCTCAATCAATCATAAGAGGGCTAGGAATAAAGTCCTTCAAATTGAAGATATATATGAATAGAGTTCTAATGAAATTAATAAGGCTTTTGAAGAATTCTATACCCATCTGTTAGGTAGTACCTGTCATATTGTGCATGTTCATCATAGGACTTTTAGGAGGGGGAAAGTTCTGTCTCAGGAACACTAGAGTATGCTTGATAAAACTGTTACGGTGGAGAAATTTATGACGCTTTCAAGGACATCCCTAACCACAAGGCCCATGCCCCCGATGGTTATAATAGTAGATTCTATAATGATGCTTGGCCAATCATTGAGGGATCCATTATACAAGTTGTGAAGAAGTTTTTTTAGATTGGAAAGTTGCTGAAGCATATTAATTGCACTACTCTCACTCTGATTCCAAATACTGACATTCCTAGGCTTGTCACTCAGTTCGGTCCTATTACATGCTGCAACGTCCTCTGTAAGTGTATTGCAAAGCTCCTTTGCAATAGATTAGATGGGGTGCTACCTGACGATATCAGTCAAAATCAGAGTGCTTTCATAAAGGGGAGAGATATTATTGTGAACATTCTAAGCTGCCAAGATCTTGTGATATTATAACATATAAGGTTCTGCTCTCCTAGGATGATGATGAAGCTAGACCTATAAAAAGCTTATGATAGCATAGAATGGGACTTTGTTCATGATATGATGGTGGCTCTTAATTTCCCTTTTGTAATTTTCCATGCGTGGGATGCACGTGAATAAATTCATTGTTAGGCTTAAAAGATGACTCGTGCTTAAAGACATTGAAAGTACTACTCATATCAACAAAGTGCACTTTCTTTTCTGGTTATCCATTCAAAAGAACTCAAAAGTTAAGCGTGCTTGACTGAGAGTAGTCTTAGGATGAGTGACCTCTTGGGATGATTTGCGGGATGCGCATGAGTGAGGACAAAATGCGCTGGAATGGACCCGTGTTGCTCTCTGGGCCATGTACTCAGTCTGGCAAGCAACCGTGAGTGACCGCTTCTGACGCAGGTTTTGGGACGGGGTGTTACAAGTGGTATCAGAGCAACCCTGCAACCGTGCGGTGAGCCTTTTGTCCGAAGTACCTGGGTTATCCACCTAGCGCGGGAGGATTCTAGGAATGCATGGTTGCGGTCAGATGCTGCCAGGCGCAACGAGGTCATTGCGTTCTTCAAGTAGGGGTGTGTAATACTCCATGCGTGGGGTGCCCCCTGAGGAAAGTCATTATTAGGCTTAGAATCTGACTAGTGCTTAAAGGGATTGAATGTACTACTCATATCAACAATGTGCATTTTCTTTTCTTGTTATCCATTCGAAAGAACTCAAAAGTTAAGCGTGCTTGACAGAGAGTAGTCTTAGGATGGATGACCTCATGGGAATATTTCCGGGATGCGCATGAGTGAGGAAAAATGCTCTAGAAAGGACCAGTGTTGATACGTAGGCTATGTACAAAGCCTGTCAAGCTACTGTGAGTGACCTCTCCCGGCCCAGGATTTGGGACGGGGTGTTACACTTATTCATTTTACTAAGCTTATTATGATTTGTGTGAGAGTTCCTTCTTTTTCTCCAGCCTTGAATGGGCAGACTTTTGGATTTTTCAAGGTAAGAGAGGTTTGACGCAGGGAGACCCGTTATCCTCTCCACTCTTTACCATTTGTCTGGAGTATCTTTATAGGATCTTAAATGTGGTACAGGAGGAACCTTTGTTTAAATTTCACTCCCTGTGTAAAAGGATTAGGCTCTCTTATATGTGTTTTGCAGATGATCTTCTTCTCTTCTGCATAGGTGATATGGCTTCTACCAAACTGTTGCTCAGGGCTATGATTACTTTTTCCAAGGCGTCTGGATTGTGCGTTAATGTAAGTAAGTCTAATGTTTACATGAATAGAGTGGATGCTGATTCCAAAGAGGAGATACTTAAAATTTCTAATATGAGGATGGAGAATGTTCCCTTTAAGTACTTAGGAGTTACTATTGCTCCTAAGAAGCTCTTCACTCTTGATTGTTCTCTTCTGGTGGAAAGGATGGTGTCTAGAATAAGAGCTATAGGCTGAAAGAAGTTGTCTTACAATAGGAGGCTTACCATGGTACAAGTTGTTTTGAGCAATGTTCATGCTTATTGGGGAAGGATTTTTGTGCTTCCTACAACTATATTAACTAAATTGTAAGCCATCTGTAAGAATTTCTTGTGGAATGGCACTGATGTTTCTGTCAAATCCCCCTTGGTCTCTTGGGAAAGGATATGTAGCCCAAAGGATCAGGGAGGTTTATGGATTTAGAATAACAGGATCTGGAATGTTGCAGTTTTGGCAAAGTATATTTGGTGGATTGCAAATAAGGAAGATCACTTGTGGCCAGGTGGCAATCGGGTCACTCAGGTCGGGTTTGGGTCGGGTCAAGTCGAGTTGTGTCATATCGGGTTTGGGTTATGTCGGGTCAGCCTGCCCTTTCGGGTCGAGTCGGGTTCGGGTCGAGTCGTTAGCGGGTCGGGTCATTTCGGGTCAAATGATACATCGGTCGGGTCAGGTTTAGGTCGGGTCCGGTTATTTTATCGCCATACTTCAATATTTTACCATTATATCTAGTTTTAAATTATTAATTGGTTCATTTACTTCATTATTTAGTTAAACATATCAATTTAAACAATAAATCACTTTCATTTTGATCATTATTAAGCTAAATAAATGTTAGGTCATCAATTTAATCAGGTCCATATCGGGTCGGGTCAATGTCGGGTTGGGTCGGGCTCGGGTCACTGATTTTCGGGTCGTATCGGGTTACGGGTCGTCTTCGGGTCGGGTCGGGTCGGTTTCGGGTTGCAGTATTCTCGGGCCGGGTCGGATCAGACTTGACAGCTCTACTTGTGGGTAAGATGGGTTCATTCTATTTATATAAAGCATGAGGACTGGAAGGTGTACCAACCAAAGCAAGGATCTAGCTGGGCTTGGAGAAAATTATGTTGGGTAAAATAAAAGGTGATCAATGGTTATGGTGGGAACTCTTGGTTACAAGTGGGAGGTAATTACGACATCAGTTCAGTTTATGAATGGCTGAGTACTGGCAGACCTAAGGTGGTATGAAGGTACTTTGTATGGAACAATCTTTCCCAACCTAGGCACCAGTTCTTATCTGGCTGATAGTTCAAGGAAGGTTGCTCACAAAGGACATGGTCCAAAATATGTGGAGCACCACTGATAGTTATTGTCCTGTGTGTGAATTGGCATATGAGTCTCATGCTCATTTGTTTTTCTTTTGTGATTATAGCATGATGTGCATGAAAGATATTAACGTCTGGCGAAGGGTAACCTTACCCATCAACAACTTAACTAAATAGTGGCTTACTGCGAGATTTGGTTCTATGCTAAAAAAGAAGATTACTAATGCGGCTCTTTCTGGTCTCATGTATCACCTATGAACGGCCAGGAACAACTGTAGAGTTGAGCAGATGTTACCTCACCCGAAGACTTTAACTTCTAGAGTAAAGGTGCAAGTGCGAATGAGAATTCTGACTAGTCTGCCTGATGATATTAAATGAAGGAATAACTGGTGGTTAGGAGTATTAGGCTAGCAGCATTTTTACGTGTGTTGGTTGTAATTGATGCGCTTTGTATCCCCATATTGATAAATGGGGATATATGATATGTATGGTGGTACTGTTTTATTAGTATAAGCTTACATTTCACCCAAAAAAATTTGCTAAAAGAAGTCAAAAATACATCTTTGTCGGTTATGCGCACAATAATAAAGGGTGGAAGGTTTATGATCTCGAATCTGGTACTTTTCGTGTCCTTCCTGGTGTTCATTTTAATGAAATTTAATTCCCTTATGACGAAATGAGTGACCTCGAGGCATCTACCAATATTCCTACACCCCCTTTGACATATGAACATAACAATGCTGACCTCGAATACACCCTCTCACCAGCAGCATAAAATATTGATGGGTGTTCTATGAGGGGGTCTTCGATCTGGCTCTACGTTTAGGTCAATTGTTGTTGGCGAGGTTGACGCTGATTTTTTTATATTGCGAGGTTTTTGATATCTTGCCTGAATATATGGGACGTGGCAAACATATCAAGTTTCCCGATTCTTAGTTCTACTCAAAGTCCATCCCTTCCACTAGCGCACCAGGGTCCAACATCCCCGTCTTCAAGGTATTCCATATGCTTTAGCAAATATTCTTAACTATGATAAATTTTCTGCTAGACACGAAAATCTACTTGCAGCTATCACCAAAACCTCTTCGTTCAAAATAACCTTTCAAGATGATGTATGGATGGTGTCGTGTTATGCAAAAATAAATTGATACTCTTGAACACAATAGCACATGGGAATTGATGGACCTTCCAAAAAGTGATGGGTTGTTGATCGGTCTATAAAATAAAATATATATCTAATAGGAGCATTGAGAGACTTAAAGCTCGGTTGGTTGTTTTTGGGAATCATCAAGTGGAAGGCCTAAATTACATTGACACTTTTGCCCCGGTCGTGAAGATGGTGACAATCCGAACATTCTTAGTTGTTGCAGCCGTAAAAAAATTGGAGATTCATCAGATGGATGTCCACATTTATTTCTTACATGGCAATTTACAAGAATAGGTTTACATGGAACTCCCTCTAGGTTTCGGAAAAGGTAAAGAAGAAAAGGTTTGCCAGTTGCGAAAATCTTTGTATGGTCTTCGTCAGGCACCCTGGTGCTGGTTTTCAAAGTTAGCTACCGCTTTGATATAGTATGCGTTTCATCAATCTTATTATATTTACTCGCTCGTCACCTTCTCGCAAAGAAATGTTTGTTTGCATGCCCTAATATATGTCAATGACCACGTTATTGCTGGCAATGACTTAGCTACCATTTCTTATTTTAAGTCTTATCTTGGGCAATGTTTTCATATGAAGGACTTAGGTCTTCTGAAATATTCTTAGGCATTGAAGTTGCAAGAAGTAGTGAAGGTATTATTCTGAACCAACGGAAGTACACCATTGACATTATTTTTGAGACGGTTTTTCTTGGTGCAAAACCTGCACCTACTCAGATCGAATAACAACATCAACTTGGTCTTGCACAAGGGCCGCTTCTCGACAATGTTGAGGGCTACTGTCGCTTGGTTGGAAGACTTGTGTACGTGGCTGTTACTCGTCCTAACTTATCTTATGCACTTCATATCCTCTCTCAATTTTTAAAATAGACGCGTAAAGAGCATATGGATGCTGCTTTACAATTCATTCGATACCTCAAAGATAGTCTTGGACAAGGCATTTTGTTTCGTTCTGACAGTAATTTCGTTATTTCCGGGTGATGTACTGTGATTCGGATTGGCGGGTTACCAATTGACTCGGCGCTCTGTTACAGGGTTGTTTTGTTTTCTTGGCGGCTCACATGTGTCATGGAAATTAAATAATCAACACACGATGTCTCGTTTTTCGACTAAATATCGTTCTATATCTGCCATATTTTGTGAGTTAAAATGGATCAAAGGACTCCTTAGGAATTTGGGAGTATCGAATCCACAACCTATGAGTTTATTTTGTGATAGTTAGTTTGCCTTATATCTGGCCTGGAACCCCGTCTTTCATGAAAGAACGAAGTATATTGATTTACACCCCCATAATCTTCTTAGTTTAAAAAATTCTAATTTCATGTAAAATAGGATAATGGGTGTGCCACAATGTAATCAAATGTGGTGATAGAACCATGATTTAAAGCAAAAAGGATAAAAGTCCATATGAATAAAAACCAAGGTGTTAAAATCCGATTACAACATTTCAAATTTAGTGGAAGCAAATCAAAGTTATAAGTCTCAAAAACCCTCAAATGTTTTTAAAGTTCAAACTTCAAATATTCCATGATAGTGCGCTCTCCCTAAGAGTTCTCGACGCTACTTTCCACAAGTACGTGTCATACGATCTTCTCACACAGTTTGTGGTCATCGCAGGTCCAATCAAGGACAAAACAAAAGAAGGGTCAACAATAATGTTGAGTAAGGTAAACAATCCGAAAAGACGAATTGGTAAATTGTAGAATACTAACTTGAATTACATTTTCAAAACAATATATGAGATATAAGAATTTTCAATAACAACATGTGGTATTTCATATAGTCAAGAATAAATCGCGAGTGTTTCCAAACTTTTCGAATCACATTCCTTCCCATACCTGTTCCATTTGAAAGAAAACATTTCTTTCGATAAGTTTCCAACAATTTCAAAACCACATTTCTTCCAATACATTTTCATTTGAAATAAAACATTTCTTTCAATAAGTTTCCAGCATCGGTATACTTCGATAGAGGCCGTATGGAGAGGGTCCCCTCGCCCTAGTCCGGATAAGACGAGGTTCCCCAAACCATGTACTAAATTGTCAAAACATCTCGAGTGTGCACACCCCTCCAAGGGCCAACCCCAAGGAGGAAGATAAGAGGACGGGGTCTCGATCAACTAACCCCCACCAAAAGCTCTGTATAGGAGGTCCCTTATTTGGGACAACCTACCCCTCTACCAAAACTGTTTCAGAACCAATATCAATCATATTCAATATTCATTACAAGCATATTAATAGTTCAAGAATAGTTCAAGAGATTGGACAACATCAATCATCTTCAATATTCATTTTATCACAATAATTCCAACTAATAACAACAATCATTACAAGCATATTAATAATTACAACATTCGGAACAATACTCAATTGTTCAAGAATAGTGTACGAATTAGTGATTTCCCTTACCTCACAAGGTTGCTTAGGGAGCGGTTACAACGCCTCTTCTACAAATTCCGAGTCTACAATATGTATAAAATATCGATTACTAATGCATCCAAGTAGGTTCTTAACTTTCTTGTTTTACATTACTTGAATTATACGGTTTCTATTATATTAAGTTCAGTTAACCAACTCATCCCGCTCTATAGTCTATAAATATGATTTAGCATAAGACCAGAATGTGTATGAATGATTTATTAATTCATTTATTGTTTGGGTTAGTCAATAAGCATACATGCAATGAGATTAAGCAAGTTATATTAACCTAACTACTCTTCACGATTTTTCAGTCGAAAATAGAAACTTTAAATTGTCGTATCTCTCTCGTTACTAATCATTTTGATAAGTGGTCGGTGAGGTTGGATTTCTTGAGATGTCGTCTAACGTTAATATTTAGAGGGTGAAAGTCTAAAAAGGTCTCTAAGTTGTACTAATTTACAGTTTAAGAAAATCTGTCCAAAAACGAGTCTTAATATATTATTAGGTGAGAAATATTTTTAACAAATCGTAATGCCAAGATTTGAAGGTCTAAAGTACTCTAATTCCCTATAAGTTTAACATATTAAAAGGTGGGATGTTAAAAATGCTAATAAGTATAATTTCAAAAGCCTTTTATGAAGATGACAAGTTTTCACTAGTAAAACTATTACACTCATTAATCTCGTTTTTTTTTTCCAGATTACTGAACGAACTTGTAAAAATCATAATATATTGAAAACATTATATTTTAAGGCATGATCAGTTTTTATAGATTCCTATATGAGTCTACTAACTTTAAGTACTTCTAGGTCGAAGTCTAAAACTTAGTTTAAGATACCCAAAATCATGTTTTTCCAGAATGTGTCGGATTTCGAGTCATCAAAGGTAACAATGCATAACTCCGTCTTAAAAAAATAAAATGAGTTGACTCCAGAGCCTAAAATGCTTTAAAATCAAAGGATATTACCATGTTAAAATATGAGACATTAAATCGTTCAATAGATATACTTTTATAACTCATTAAGTGAGACATGCAATCCCGAGTTACCCAGAAATAGGTTTTACTAATCTATTTTTCATTTTAAAACGGTGCATGAAATGACTACAAAATATTTTGAACATTTTAATAACATCATAAGGTACAACATATATTAATTTCACATTAAAATAACGAGTTTAAGTTTGATTAATATTCTGTTCATAATCAAGCTACGGATTTTGACACTTTAATGGTTGTTACTTGCTTAGATCTATGCATGCATGAATGGAGACTTGTTTGTTGAAGTATATAGTTTAAGAAACATATGAATGTATTGTGAAGATATTGAAACAGAAATAAAATGGTTTTGGATGTTCCTTACATGGTGAAGAACATAAGTTATGCAAGATCCTCCACCCACAATGCTCCTTTTTCTTCCTCCTCTTCTTTTCTCTCTTTCTCCTTCTAATCTCTCTCTATTTTTTTTTGTAAAATGGTGTTTGAAATCTGATGGAGTGGAGGAAATAATGAGGGTTGAGTGTTTAGGTAAGTGTGTTTTTGAGAAGAGAAAAAGAGAGTGAATGGGGAGTTGTGTGGTGTCACAAATGGGGGACAAATGGGAAGAGAATCTTTGCATATATTGGTCAATTTTGCATGCTCAAGTAGGTAGGTTCCTAGGCATGATTTTGCTTTAAATTAACCAGATTTATGATGCATGAGAGACGGGTTTGGGCGGTGGAAATTTTAAATGGTGTGACGGTCTATTACGCACACAATTGTTCGACGGTTTTAACAATTACTAACGTCAAGATCTTATTTGTTCTACCTCATATGTTCTTATGTACGGATTTTATTTCGTAGATATATATTTATAATGTTCCACATTAATATTTAATTATTAATTACTTTCCCCAAACTCGTACCCGATTAACAACGAATCGATAACTATATCGCCACTAGATCTTCCATTTTATCTCCATTGATTTTAGTCTTTTAAAATCCTTTATTGCTAAATTCGATTACGCTTAATTTTTAATTTCACTTCTTATCTCTATTGACGCATTTTACGGGTATTACAATTGAAATCGACTGTCACTTTGTTCGCGATGCTATTACAGATGGGCTCATTTAGACATGCCATGTTCTGACTGTTAAGCAGCTCGCTGATATTTTTACTAAAGCTTTTGGTACACAACAATTTGATTATATGCTTCCCAGATTGGACATTCTTGATTCCATACTCCAGATTGAGAGGGGTATTAGGATGATTGAATTCACTAATTCGAAATTATAATTAATTATGTTTGTTATTATTCTGAAATTAATACAAAATTGGTTAAATATATGTATTTATAATTTTTTTTGTAAGAAAAGTGAAAGCCTGCTAGCCCGTGGGTTACTCGATCCGCAAGAAAAAGGGCGAGTAAGGGCATAGTATAATTGAAATATACCTTATATAATTGAATACACCTTACATAATTGAATAAATGTGTGGGAATTGGTTTGAACGCACGGTATCAAAGAAATGTCAGACAAATGAAAGTTGGAGGGTATTAAATAGATGAAATAAAAGGTATACAAATAGATGGTAAGAGACAAATTCTTATTTCAGTTGGACCGTTTTTGTATGACAAATAAATGGGATTTTGAGACCAATTTATGGGAAAATGTGACCAAATTTCCTTTGCTAATGTTATAGACTTATAGCTTATGGTGTCTTTTTTTTCCTCCAAAAGTAGTCACGTTTGACTGTGAAAGGTAACATTTTCCCCGTCTAACAAAAAGGGCCCGTTTTAAGGGAGGTCAACTCGGTGATTGAAAAGCAAAGAGAGAGATTATGAAAAAAGCAAAGTTAAATAGAGTTGAAATGTTCGTAGGAAAGTTATAGTGCTAGAAGGGCTAATGAATGAAAACCCGGGCTAATTAAGTGATTCCCCCATTCTCTACAATAAGCCGTTTTAGAAAAGCACAAAATTTTGTTTTATATGTCGTTTTGCATTTTTCCACGTAATATATGTAACTAGATTTCATGTCCGTGCGATGCACGGGTTTACGTTAATGTCATTTTCGTAATTTTCCTATAACAGTTAACTTATAAAAATAAACTTTTGAAATTTTAAGACTATAATAAATATAATCCGTAATTTTTTAAAAAATAATATTGATATATTGATTCAACTTATTGTATTTTAAACATATGTTACCAACCTTGTCGGGACTCAAGTTATATTTGATCTATATTATGACTCGAAAAATGAATCAAAGTACCTAAGAATTAAGCTATCTAAGACAATGTTTAAGAAACTCAAAAGATTTTGGGTTGATCACCGCCTTATGCTAATTGTTCGATATAGGGCAATTCTACTATTCATAGTTATTAGTATATTCACCACACATACATTATTTTTCAATGTGAGATATTTAACATACTAAGAATTACACAAAGTGTATGCAAATAATATGATATTCTATACTGTAATGATAGCATTTTTTTTACCACGAATCTAATTATATTTTTTTCATAATTAATACAAAATTTTAAGAGCTCTCTAAAATAATACTCTCTTCGTCTTAATAATTTGTTTGCCTTTGACTAAAATACTCCTAAAGAAAGGCAAACAAATGACCAGGACGAAGGGAGTATATGAGAGACTTAAATGACTTTGGGTTCATCTCTAAGTTTCAAGGACGACTCTTATTTATAATTGCGTGATCATCCCAGCTTATGATATTTCTTCGATGTGGGACAATTCTTCTATTTATAAATAGTATATTCACCACACTTGATTACTTTTCAATGTGAGACAAATAACATATTTGGTAGTTACCATTAAAATTATTATATACGGTACTTTCTAAATTAATTTTGATGATTTAAATTTCAATAAGGTAGAAATAATAGTACAAACTTTTAAGATCTCTGAAAGATAATAATTGAGAGATTCAAAAGATTTTGGGTGAATATCTATGTTGAAAGATGACTCATTTTCACAATAATTTTTGTGAATTGAATGTACAAAATTTTATATACAAATTATAAACACCACTTGAATATAATATAGGAAATGTATATTGAGATAAATAAAATATTTTTCACTTTATTTTTTAATGATATTTTCCTAAATTAATTTTTGATGATATAAGTTTCACTAATGTGGATACAAATTTTTAAGAGCTATCTAAGATAGTATTTAAGAGACTCAAAAGATTATGGGTTGATATCTAAGTTCCAAGGATGAATCTTATTTATAATTATAGGATCACCTTAACTTATGATAATTTTCTGATGTGGGACAATATACTATTTATACGTAATATATTTACCACACTTGTATTATATTTCAATGTGGGACAAATAACTTATTAAGTAGTACACCATAAAAATTAGTACTTATATAGGATACTTTCCTAAATTTTCTAAATTAAGTTTGATGATGTAAATTTCACTATTGTGGAATTAATAATACAAAATTTTAAAGGTTCATTAAACCAATATTTTCCACAAATACATTATTTTTCAATGTGAGACTAATAACACATTAAGTAGTTTATCATCAGAATTATTATTTATGATTATTTTCTAAATTAATTTTTAATAATGTAAATTTAACTATTGTGACTATTATAATTCCATTTTGGTAAGAGTTATCCAAAACAATGATTAAGATACTTAAAAAATGGTAGGTTTATACCTAAGTTCAAGGATGACTCATATTTATAATCATAAGATCACCCTATGTTATAATAAATTTTCAATGTGGGACAATTTACAATTTATAGGTAATATATTCACCACACATACATTATTTTTCAATGTGGGACTAATAACAAACTAAGTAGTACACCATCATTTTTCTTATACTCCCTTCAGTTCAATCCAAACTACCCACCTTTCATTTTAGAACAATCCAATCCAAACTACCCATACCATAAATGAGTAAAATTAGGACAACTTTATCCTTATAACATACCTATATTTACAAAAATTGTCATTCTTATAACATGCCTCACCTAATTTATGTACTACCTCTTTCATCCTTTTCCCATATTACCCTATATTACCCTCACCAAAAACAATTTTCTTAAAACTTATGCAAAAGGGTGTGGGTAGTTTGGATTGGATTGGAGGGAGTAATATATATTTCTTAACTGTTACTAAATTGTTATATTAATATTAGAATAATAAAAAAATATTTTAAATGTCATTTATTAAATTTTTAAAGTCATTTATTAACATAACAATAAAAAAAAAATAGTTTAAAAGCTCGTGCAATGATCATATTTATGATCACTCCACTTTATGATAATTTTTTAATGTGGGATAAATTTTGATATTTATACGTAGTATATATTCACGAGTCACGATACCTACATTGTTTTTTTCAATATGTGGAACAAATAACACATTAAATAGTTTACCATCAAAATTATTATTTATGATACTTTTCTAAATTAATTTTTAATGATGTAAATTTCACTATAGTGAAAATTATAATACAAACTTTAAGAGTTTTGTAAGACAATATGTAAAAGGCTCGAAATATTTTGGGTTGAAACTTTAGTTCCAAATATGATTCCTATTTGTAATCATAAGATCACCCACCTTGTGATCGATAATTTTCTGATGTGAGACAATTCTACTATTTATAGGTAATATATTCACATCTACATTATTTTTCAATGTAGGACATATAATATACTAAAAATTACACCAAATATGTCCAAATAATATGAGTTTCTATACTTTGCAGAGTTTTTTTTCACCACGAATCTAATTATATTATCTACATAATTTGTTTTTACAATACTTAATTTGTTTTAATAATACCTTTTAAAATTAATTTTTAATGATGTAAATTTAACAATTGTGAAGATAATAATAGACAAACTTTTAAGAGATCTCTAAGACAATACTTAAGAGACTTAAAAGATTTTAGTTTGTTATATAACGTCCAAGAATGATTCATATATTTAATCATAGGATCACCCAAGGGACAATTTTACTATTTATACATAGTATATTCATCATATCTACAAACTTTTAAGAGATCTCTAAGACAATATTTAAGAGATTCAAAATTTTTGGGTTGATACATAAAGTTTAAGGATGACTCCTATTTATAATCATAGGATTACCCACTTTATTATTTTTCCAATGTTAAACAATTCTACTATTTATATGTAATATTTTTAGCACATCTACATTATTTTCCAATGTGGGACAAATAATAGTTATGAATTTAATTTTTATTTAAAGAGTTTCTAAAAAATTGAAAAGTTGATAATATTATTATGAAAATAATTAATCTAAAAAATATAATCAAAATTTAAGAGTTCAACCATAACTTGGAAAGTATATGTATCAATATAATGTTGAAAAGTTGATAATAATATTAGGAAAATAATTAATTTAAAAAATATAATAAAAATCTAAGAGTTCAATCATAACTTAGAAAGTATATGTATGAATTTATTTTTTACTTTAAGAGTTCCTATAAAGGGGAACCACTCACGTGCCTCGAAAAAAGCCTCTTTTATAATCCCTCCATTCAACTCCACACTCCACATTTCTTTTTTCACGTTTGCCAACGCACGTTTTGTGTCGTAAATATAGTTCGCTACGTATTTTCAAAAATTATACGAGTTAGATATTTTTAATACACTCCTAAAGACGAATAAAACAAGATCCCACATGAATATATTTTCTCTTATGTATTAGCCGAAAATTGAAAGATTCTTCTTACTTGTGAATAGTGTCAAAAAGAGAAATGTGTAGTGTGGAGTTGAATGGAGGAAGTATATATATATTGATATTGATTTTTGTTTTTCAAAACACTTAAAAATAGGGAAAAGAGGTAATTAATGTCATTTTATTGATGAAAAAGTATGTTTTTTTATTTTCAAAAAACATTTATAACAGATAATTATAATACAACATTTTCTAATACATTATTAATTTCTTGAATATTCTAAAATGACTTATGAACGGTGAGGGACCTGAGGGTAGTATTTAACTACGACTCATGACTTCACATGAAATATTGACCGAATGCCAACTTGGTCACAAAAGTTGTCATCGGTAGAGTTTAATGGTACACCGTGTAATTTAGAAAACGTTCGTAGTAGAACTCAGAAAAAGTCAATATTTGAGAGGCTAACCATTGAAAAGTAATCGAGTATACGGAGTAGTAGTATACAAGAGTTTGTGCATAATAATGAGTAAAAGTTCATTTTCTTATATCGGCTGTGAAAAGTAGTTCTGCATTGTTTATATATCCAGTTATTCTCTTCTATCATGCAAAATATTAATGTACTTCGTATTACGGAGTATTAAGAGGCTAGAGTAGGGCTTTAGCACTGCGCCATTGCCGTCAGCCCGTCACCATCCAATCGGCTCAGCTAGACCGTGCTGTATGCAATGTGTAAGTTTTACCTTGTCACTCAAGATTATTTAGCAGCAGAAATAACTGAGACTGTCAAACGGACAACATTATGCCTCATCTCAATCACTAGAAAGGTAAACGTATTATATGAAAACATGAAACATGATATAAAATGTCTTGCATTTACTATACAACTCCAAGAACAACCAAAGGCCTCTCTATAAGAATCTGCGTGTTCTCTGTTCAAATCATTGCTATACATAAAATTAAGTGAGTTGCCACACAGAATCAACATTATTCAGCAACTTACTTTCTTATGTCAAACTAAAATATGGCAAATAAAAAAAAAAGACAAGTGAGAATAATAATAATAAAAAAAAAGTATCATCTAATGCCAAGGTTACTATTACTACCTACACAGATATAATCAATCAATCATCAGCCAGAATCGATGGATCAAACAGCAATCTAAATTAGACCGAAAATTCACTCACAAATCCACCATACCATTTCTCTATTGCAATCATTCATTTGCCTAACTCATCTCGGACTTATAATCTCATAATATGCTCAAACAAATTCGCGACTTATAGAGACTGACCGACCAAAGCCGGTATAAGTCCCCTCTCATTGCCACAATAGCGCAAACATTCTCAACTCTCCATCGACTGGAGCTCCTCCAAGGACAACTTAATTTGGTCCTGAACCAACTCCAATCGTTTCGAGTACACCTCCAACTCCAAAATTTGTTGCTTCCTCCATTTCTCATCCATCCCTCCTTCCGCATTACTCACCCCTGAGAAATTCAATGGCACCGCGTTTAATGCCAATGTCCCAACACCCTTAAAACCCCGACTCCCACCATTAGTAGGACTTGCAATAATCGCGCTATTGGTAGCATTATTGATGAGATTTTTCAATACAGGGGATAAACAGTTCCTCACCGTCTCCTCCACCAATCCCTGCAACGGTGGACTCACCCCAACATTATTCACATAATTATTCGGCCCCACATTATTATTATTACCACTACTGTTAACATTGTTATTCAGCATACCAGTACCACCCTCAGTCTTGATCATCTTCTCCTCCACCTTTCCAGCAACCCTAGGCCGTTTCCTAGTCGACAATTTCGACAATCCTGCAGTGGAATTCATGTCATAACCCCCACCACTCCCACTCCCACTCCCACCACCAGGACTGGCAGCATTCAAATTAATATGACTGATGACATAACTACTATTAACCGGTCTAGGAGGTGTCGCGGCCGCAATGGTAACAGGATTAAACCCGGCGTTTCGATTAGGGTTGTGATCCTCCTCATCATACTCAACAACAGCAAGACCAGAAGCGGGTCCGGCGCGATAATTAGCAGACAAATTAGACCAAATCTTGCTAGAAATCTGAAAAGTAGCGTGATCATGAGGAGACTTGAAAACAAAATCCTTACCAGAAGTCATTTTGCTAAGAACATTCCGATACTTTTTCTTCAAACGACGTAGTTTCTCAACAAGCTGATTCTTATTAAACTCAAGTTGAAGTTTATTCTTGATCTGATCATAAAACGCCGCCGTATCATGATGATGACCGGAGGCAGTAGCGCCGCCGCGAGAGGTGGTGTAGTCGAGGAACCCTTGGAGAAGCTCGATCTCATCCTCGTCGGTCCAAAGCCGTTGAAAAAGGCGTCTGGAGTCGTCGATCGGCTTTCTCTCCGGCGGCGCAGCGGTGGCGATGACTGCGGTGATTGCGGTGGTGGTTGACGGAGGAGGTGGGATAGGGGTGGTGGGAGGAGGGATTGCGGTGGTTGTTAGGGTAGTGGGGGGTGAAACGGTGTCGTCTTGGTCATCGGAGGAATCGGGGTCAGGAACGACGTCGTTGGAGTCGGAGGAAGGGTCGTCTGATGAAACGACGTCGTCTTCGAGGTCGTCGTCTGGGAAGATTGGAGGAGGGAGGGGTGGTTCGGAAGGGATGGGATCGGAGGACATGTTTGGTTAGGAGAAGGAAAGATTGATGTTTGTTGGGGTTGGGTTTGTTGGAGAAATGGAAAAAGAGAGAGAGAGAAGTGTGTGGGTTAGGTTAAGGAGAGACCGGGTGGTTAGGAGAGGAGAGGAGAAGGAGAAGGAAGAGAGGTTCACGAGGAGTTTGTTTAGGGAAGGTAAGGCTCACATTTTCAGATTTCATGGCTAGTCTTTCTCTATCGGTGTGTCTTGCGTGTTGGGCTACCAAACAAGGGGAATGGGGGTTAGGGGGAGTTGTATTCAATACGAACTTGTTACTTGTTGATAGATTGGGTCAATTCAATCCGGCTTCAGTTTAATAATTTAGGTTTATTTAACCCAAGGAGCTAGTGAGTAAGTAATTTTTTTGGTTATTTATGATGTATTTCTCAACTGCAATTTTTATCTTTATATTAGATCAATAAAAAAATAGCTTCTTTGTGTTTCTGAAAAAAAAAAAGGGTTCAGGTGTGATACATAGATTGTGGATCCTTACCGAATTGTGGTACACGGGGAACCACGGATGGGCGCACACGGGATGGAAACAGGGACAAGCGTAGTGATACGCATTTGTGGAGTCGCCACCAATTTTTACGGGAAATTGGAGCCGTTCGAATACCTTATGTCATGTGAAGACACAAAGTAATGACATGAACACTAAAAATTCGTTACCCTTAGCATCTCTATGTCTAGAATGACTCTCGTGAATGTCAATGAACACGGATGTTCACACAGATTTGGAGTAAGGGGTGAAGGTACGTATTAGGAATTCTTTAATCAACTAATGTATTTAAGTAATGTAATCAACTAATGTATACGACTCCAAAAGATGTTAAGCGGAAGCTACACTCGACGTAGTGATCCCATCCTCATTCCAACGCAGCTTACGGATTACCTGTGATCATCACTTGCTCACCATTCCCCAGTGGATCACAGTAGTTTTGTAAACAGTAATGGGGTTAGTAATCGTACATACCGACCAATGTACAAGATAAGCACAAGGGAAAGGAAAATCGGAGGGCCACCGCAGCCAACACTTCAGTAGACTCAGGTTACCACCCTTGCTCTACAAAAACCACCAATTGACACTAGACTGCAGCCATAGGAGTTGAACTTCCATCTCACCGCAGTGAGACAACCCGGAACATTAATGTGCACATCTTCCACGTAGCGTGATAACCACGGGGGCAAACTCGGGGTGATCCGTCTCCCAACGGAATCATCAATCAGTAACCATAATAACAACCCAAACTCCACCCGAACTCTATCATCATAAATCACAACAAGTAACATATAATCATATCACATCAATTAACATAACAAATACTGAGTAGGAAAACCCTACCTTTTAGCAAATCCGCAAACACTTACAAGCAAGGAAATCAAAAGTCCTCTTCAACAAATACTCCAACTAAACATATAGTAATCATATGATTAATACTAACCCTTTTCCGTTTTTCCCCCAATTCAATTACGGTTACATAATTCAATACAAACAATAACAATAACCATGTAGACAATCACTTAACGATTGAAATCAACAAGACAAAAGCAATAGATCCGGCTTGGAATGATTAAGGATGATCTTTAGAAGCTTTGAGGGAGTTTTAGAGTGTTTTTAGAGATATTAGGGTTTTCATAAAAAAGCGTAAACTGAAATTATGTTTTAATCTTTATTATAAATCCTTAATCAAACCGTCCGAACTAATCTCGCAGACCGGTGTACTCGGTCGAGTACACCTCACTCGGCCGTGTGCTCACCACACTCGGCTGAGTGCCCAAGAACAGAATACCGTTCAACTGACAAACCAACCATACTAGGCCGAATACCCTCTACTCGGCCGATTACACAATCCACTCGGTCGAGTAAGCTTTACTCGACCGAGTATCTAGTACTCAGAAATACGAAGTATTACAGTCTTCCCTCCTTAAGAACGAACTGCGTCCTCGAATTTCACAACTTATACTCCTACCAAAAAAACGCAACACATGACAACATCAACGACACAAGAACCCTACCAATAACATATCATCTCGGAACAAAACCAATACGAAGTTTCCATCAAACAAATAAGACCAATAATAAGGCAAAAGTCTTACAAAACTAAAACAGACTATTACACTATCATTGCGGGACCTGCGAGGATGCCACATTTGAGACGGTTCTTGAAGTGCGGAAGTATATTAAGGTATATCCTATCAATATTAGAGAACAGACCATGGGTGGTGGAAGCACCATTGGACATGGCATGAGCTCTTATCAAGGATTATGTAATACCCGTAAAATCCGTCAATAAAATAAAAAGGAAATTTAAAAATAATAATAATAAATTACTTTAAGAGGCTAAAATCAATAAGAGATAAATTGGAAATTTGGTAACTATACAATTACCGCAACCTTGAGTCGCTTTACTTAATATAGATATTATCGTCAAACATTAAGAATAAATAATAATAAAATGCATTCCTTAAATAAATTCACCCATGATAAAATGAGAAAATAACATATATAATTCTTGTGTCGATAATTGGTAAAATCGTATTGCATTTTGAAATTACATAAAACACTGTCTCACGCATCGTTTTCTATCGCACGAAAACCCGACTCAACACTACCTACAACGAAATTCTAGCATCCATAATGACCCTTAAAACCCTATAGCATGCCTAAATTCAAAGTGGTCCAATGAGAAAACCAGTCCTCTCGTCCCCATGTTGTTGCCGCCCACCCTACACCTCCCCTTCCCAATACCTTCTTTTTATTTTTTCCATAATCACACTCAATACTCCTATTAACTCCTAACTCAATCTCGCATCATATTTTCATTCAAAACAAAAAAAATATAGAGAGAGGGAGAGTAAAGAGAGAAACTGAGAAGAGAAGAAGAAGAAGAAGAAAGTTAGGAGGAGGATCTTGCCCTAAGCACCAAGTTCTTCACCTTGTAAGGATTAAACACTATCCTTTTTTATTTTATTCTCGTTCATTACTTAAACATGAGTAAAACAAATCCTAAAACAAACTATAAGAGTCTCCATTCACGAATGCATAAACCTAAGCAAGTAACAATCATTGACGTGTCCAAGTCCGTAGGTTAATATTGAACATAATAAAAATAGAATTTAAACTCAATATTTTAGTTTAAAAAAATATATAAGTTGTACCTTCTGATATTATTAAAACACTCACATAATTTCATAGTCATTGCATGCACCATTTGAAAATTAAAAATAAAATAGTGAAACCTATTTATGAGTAACTCGAATTTGCATGTCTCACTTTATGAGTTCAAAAAGTACATCTAAAGAACGAATTAGTGTCTCATATTTTAACACAGTAATATCCTTTGAATTTAAAGCATATTAGGTACTTAAATCAACCTATTTCATCTTCTTAAGAAGAATTTATGCACTGATACTTTGGATGACTCGAAATCCGACACATTATGGAAAAACATGATTTCGGACATCTTAAACCCAGTTTTAGACTTCAACCTACTAGGGACTAAAGTTAGTAGACTCACAAAGGAATCTACAAAATCTGATCTCGCCTTAAAATATGATGTTTTCAATTTATTATGATTTTTACAAGTACTTTCTATAATCTGGAAAAAAATGAGACAAATAAGATTAATAGTTTTACTAGTGAAAACTTGTCATCTTCATAAAAGGCTTTTGAAATTATACTTATTAACACTGTTAACACCCCAACTTTTAATATGTTAAAATAATAGGAAAGTAGAGCATTTTGGACTTTTGAATCTTGGCATTACGATTTGTTAAAAGCATTTCCCTCATAATAACATATTAAGACTCGTTTTTGGACAGCTTTTGTTAAACTGTATATTAGTACAACTTAGAGACCATTTTAGGCTTTGACCCTCTGTATATTAAAGTTAGACGACATTTCAAGGAATCCAACCTCACCGACCACTTATCAAAATAATTTGTAACGAGGGAGATATGACAGTTTACAGTTTCTGTTTCTGACTGAAAAATCGTGGAGGCTAGGGTAGTTAAGTTAATATAACTTGTTTAATGTTATTTCATGTATGCTTAATGACTAAACCAAAAAATAAAAGTATTAATAAATCATTCATATACATTATGGTCTTATGCTTAAATCATATTTATAGACTATTGTGACAACCCTCGCGAATGCGGAAATAAAACATACAAGCATGTGAATTATAAAGCGGAAATATGAAGTTTTTAAAACTTTTATACATGCAAGATAGAAATACGAGGAATGTCAGTAATTACAAACCAAATATAAAATAATACAAGAGACGTAGTCTCTCAAAATGTTAACCAACAACAAAGCCATTAGTAACTAGCTAATCAACGTCTAGAGGTGTTTCATCCAGGGACAACGCCCGCTAGCTCACACCCGAACCCAACATATCAAGCAAAAAGCCAACCAAGCAAGCAACTTGTTCATCCATGAAAAACATGAACGCCACAGTCAGTGGGGAGTAACTCCGGGTTCTCCCAGCCATATCACATCAAACGTACATAGAAGGAAATACCAAAGTAGAAGCATGCATATATAGATATACATGCGAGATACGAAAAGAATAGATAGGCAATTCAATATATAATGATAAGAGCATATGGAATACAAATCCGAATCCATCATGTTATACAAAGACTCGGGGAAGACACTCTTAGGCAACCGAATACGCTCACTAGGGCTTGCATCTCACCTTTAGCGGTATAAGTTTGATAAGATTGAGACTCGACAAACAAACCATGCCAAGTCATGGTATGATCATGAATAATCAATCATGTAATCACCCATCCAAACACAACGACACAATGACGACATCTCTCACGGTAAATGAAACGCACTAGCACCGTGTACATGACAAGTATGATTAAAAGGCATCCACGGGATAAAGCGTTTCCCTGAACTCATACACGATGCTACATTTCGTATATGTAGACTAATTTCCTCCTGGTAGGAACGATAATTAAACGGCTCCTAATCTAAACCTGGCCAGATTCTCGGAATCACATTTTCCGATTCGACATGCGCTAAAGCGTTTCGCATCCAAGACTCGGTCTTACAAAGAAAACGCCGAGTACCCCAAATTCGGTAGATCAATTCACGAAAGAGGCGGAAAAGAGCTCAAGCCTCATAACAAGCGGTACGCTACATGCAAATAACCCCACCTCGCAAGTACACAACATTTGACGGCCGGGTCAATCAACGCATAGCGTTCAACTCCCAACAACGTCGTCGTATGCCCACTACACATGCAATTAAGCAGTAGGATACCTCTCCGTTCCGACATTCCAGCCTTACGAACAGGAAGGTAGCCAAGAAATGAAGTACAAGCACAAGACAAAATAGTGCTCAAACCGTATCATTTGTAAAAACCGACTCAAAGTGGGAACATACCAAAAACCGTCACAAAACATGAGAATAGGGAATCATATAAGTTTAAATATGATACACATGAGTCAATACATGATACATAAGCATTAGAACAAGTTTATGAAGCATAATGAATAAAAACATAGATCACCTCTCCAAAACAACGTTGTTTGGAAACCAACGAAAACAAGGGTCCACTTTAAACGGTCATAACTAGAGTTCTAGATATGGGAATGCAGAAATTCCAAATCGAGGTGATAGCTTAGCCTCTTACGGTTCCAACGAGATGTCACACGCTCAAAACAAGCAAGTAACGAAGGAGATATGATCATTTTACAAAAAGGGGTTAGTGCAGGAAAATTTCTGTTGGCAGCGTATGACGCAGCCTGCGTCACCCACGACGCAGCCTGCGTCCTACGACGCAGCCTGCGTCCCCCAACGCAGTCTGCGTCCTTCACGGGATTCAAGGGCGATCAATTTCCAACATGTTATCAACAACAAAATCCTCATTTATCAACACAAACCATCAATTCTCATATCAATTAACAACTAACAACAACCAACAACAACAACACAAGTCCTAAGCATACTAACCATAATCTAAATACGGTTTCTATCCTAGAAATCACATAAAACACGAAAATGATATCGAGTAACCCTTCACCGTTACCTTTTCGCGTCTTTAAACGGTTTCTAAACCTTCCTAGTCTCCACCTACATACAATTAGCTAATAAAAGCTGAATATCATTCACCTTGAGAAAGACGGATAATTTAAAAAGCGAGAAAGACGGTAATTTTATTACCAATACGGATAGAGGAAGCTAAGAAGGGAAGAATAAGACGAACTTACGTGAATTTGAACAAGAAATGAAGGCGTAGCGATGATTCGAAGATGGATGAAAATGGAGGCAAGGTTTTGGGTTTCTTAGAGAAGAAGAAATGAATTTGAGTTGTGGGAAATGAATTAGGTTTAGGGTGAGGAAGGGAGTATATGAAGGAGAAAGTCAACGAAAGACAAAGGCGGCTCAAAAGTCAAGAAAAGTCAAACTCGCCTTAAGACGGGATTCTCATGGAATCTCGCGGAAATTCCAAATACGAACTCGGAAATTTTAAATTCGACTCGGAACATAAAATTCTATATTAAAAATTAAATTTGCTGAAAAGTATCCGTAAAATATTTTCACTAGAAAAATAGGGTACATTTCCGGGTGTTACAATCACCCCACCTTTTAAAAAGTTTCGTCCTCGAAACTTGATATTAGAAAACAAAAGTATCAAAGACAAGAATCAGTTTTAAAAATTAACAAGAAAGCTTTTACAAGGGAAACATTTATGAAATGAGGTTCTTCTCGAAAACGGTTTAAGGAGAGTTTTCATAAGTGTGAAACTTTACTTACGAATCACAAGAGTGGCCGTCGCGAACGAGAACTCTAGCTATCAAAAATCAAATCAATGTCGAATTAGTGAAATCGAAATTCAAAACAACGTTAGTAAGTGCAGGACTAGTTATCAGACGTCTCCAATAACAAGTGCAAACATCCAACCAAACACAAAAATCCAAATATAAAAGCGAAAGAAATCTATTTTCTCCAAAAAGGAGGTACAAAAACCATCTTTAGACTTCTTTGGAACGTTAAATTAGAAATATAATATGGAAATTTGAAAGTTTTATCAAAGATAAAATCAAATAACAAGACATTACACGTACATAGAGCGACTCGCACAATTCACACACAATTCAGGGTAACAAAATATATACAAAACACGCAAAAACAATACAAATCGAATTCTTAGGGATATGAAGAATCACGATGAAGTCGGCACGAAGATCTACAAGAATCCGACATCATTAACTCCACTAATAAACCAAATCCTCAAGAGAATGCAATTTAACCAATTTGCAACTCATCATTTTCAATCATCAGAAATCTTACAAAGATATTCCATAATCACGAAACTTCGAGTAACAAATCCCAATTATTCGAATCCAATTAGAATCTACTAAGGTCCATCGGCACGGTAGACTCCACGACTAACAATCCACAAGGTAAAGAGACTTACCATGAAATCCTTTAATCCAAGTTACTTCAAACTCATTATCCTAAATTTACAAAGAACTTTCTCATCCGCGAAAGTCAAAAACACAATCCAGCAACGAACCAAAATATTATCTAAGATCCAAACTAGTCCTCATCCAAAAGTCTTCACGACAAGGGAAAATCCACAATCAATTATCGATTATAAGAATTCTTTATAGCCCATAACATCCTTAATCGATCAGTTTACTCGATCGAGCCTCAAATATAAATAGGTTCACATTAGCAAACGACAGTGGTACGAATCCTCAGAATAAGGGTTCACCATTCTAACTCTATATTCCATAACAACCGAGCACTCACTATCCAAAGCTTGCAACGAACATTTCTAAATTTCAAACTATGATTCCTTAAGAATAAAAGAGAATTACTAATTCCAAACCACGAATGACCAATCACTTGGCAATCAGAAAACCATTCAAATCATCTAGTTCATTTAAAACTCAAAATGAATCGATTTTCATTTATGACGAAACTCCTCAAACTTTGGGTACCGGCTTAATTACCCTAAAGCAATGTCTCTTTTATAATCCACCAATTAGAGACATTCAAATTCCAAATGACATACCAAGCAACCGTTATAATACCCAACAACAACGAACTATTATCATGATCTACTCAATTCTCAAAATAACGCTACAATACCAAGCCCCAAATCTAAAACCAGTAAGAGAGGATACATTATCACTATTAGGATTCATCCTAGAGCTTAAGTCCTATTTCTCATGATCAAATACAACATGAAATTTGCTAAATCCAAATAAACATATTCTAACTAAAGAATCCCACAATATATTACAATTATTCTCTGAACCTTACAAACGGAATATCCAATCCACTAAGGAAAAGATGAAGCGGCAATGAGATAGGAAACGATAAGAAATCTCAAGGAGAATGCGAGAATAAAATCAGGCACGAGATTAAAAGAGAGGAATGCTGAAAATAACGAGGCCAAGAAAGAGACAAAGCAGATAGTAGAGTCATGAAGATATCTGAGTAAGAAAGAAGATACGAGCATGCGATTTCTTAAAGATCAATCTTGACAAAAACATTCAAGAATGGAAATGAAAAGGAATGATGGCACGAGTAAAGGTTTAAGGTTTAATCCACAACATTTCTCCTTTCAGACTTAGGGTGATAGTAAAGCAACTCATCCCAAACAAAGGTCTCTTACAAGGGACCATCGTACCACAAGCCTCAAAGTAAGGTACACCTAGATTTAACAAATCGATTACAACCCAATTCATCCGCCCTTTCATATAACACGGATTCCCAATTGCGGAATTGCAACTTAAGCATAATAACATTCTCTCAACTCCATAATTTGACACATTCCCAAAGGTTTCAAAAACCGAAGAACCAATAAGGAATTCTCCATACTAATCTCTTTTCAACTCCTAAGGCCACAAAGTAGAACACCGAACAAAACGTCATTAACAACATCATATAGCCCAAGAGTTCATTATTAGCAAAGTACAACCTCAAGTCAAACATCATCATAAACGCCCCAAGGTATTTCCATCATAGCTCACATCATCGAATCTCGCTCATATCTATAATCCTCAAGTAATATGGTTCAACTTACCGAAACCTTACCACTTCAAACGAGTCTCCGATACCATAAGATAAGTTCATATCTTTAAATCCAAGAACTATAGCCAAATGCTTTTCACCAAGCCTATACTCTAACACATAAACTAGAATCCATAAGAAGTCACTTAGTCTCAAAAGCATTTCACAACTCAAGGCATCATTCAAACTCCTAAATTCAAAAGATTAAATCGCTAATGGGTTAAGAAGTCTTAGCCCCCTCATTCAACCTTACACCATCAAATATCATGAACTATCCACACATTAGTCATGACAAGCATCAAGCATTAAAATCATCAAACTTATCTTACTACCTTTCCTTAGAGATACAATCAATCATCATTATAGGGTGAATTTAGATCTACACCATTTTCCTCAAATCACAAATTTATTCTAACAATCACTAATATTCCACAAAAATCAAAGTTCTTCCGACCAAGTATAATATACCACAAACAAATGGGTATGGCATCAACAAAAATGTTACAAGAGGAAGGTAAGGATACCAATGGTAAGATGGAGGAACTATCAAGAGTAATTTCCAAGAGGCAAACAATTTGGAAGAGAAAGAAGCACTTAGATAGAAAGAAGAGAGCATAATACATTAAGGACGAGAGAATACATCGATGAGGAAGAAATACACTTAAATTAGGCTTGTAAATCTTCAATCTTCGGTAGAGAATACTTCTCCTAGGTAACACATGATCCACCTTAAGACGGTAGATACAAACAAACATAACATCACTCAACACAATTAACAAACAAGTTAGAACCTAACAAACATCAAGTACACCAAAGACTACCACCTTAGGTCCTTAAGTCTACCCATCTCTCATTTATTATTTCAAGGTCAAGTAGTTTAAGTTAGGGTTCACGTGTGTGCGTCGGGAGCGATA